>JBAMYA010047284.1:0-10493 GCA_037176975.1 Arrhamphus sclerolepis | reverse complement strand
AGTAACCATGGTGATGACGTGGCCCTTTAACAGTAACCATGGTGATGATGTGGCCCTAACAGTAACCATGGTGATGAAATGACCCTTTAACAGTAACCATGGTGATGATGTGGCCCTAACAGTAACCATGGTGATGATGTGGCTCTTTAACAGTAACCATGGTGATGACGTGGCCCTTTAACAGTAACCATGGTGATGATGTGGCCCTAACAGTAACCATGGTGATGATGTGGCCCTTTAACAGTAACCATGGTGATGATGTGGCCCTAACAGTAACCATGGTGATGACGTGGCCCTTTAACAGTAACCATGGTGATGATGTGGCTCTTTAGCAGTAACCATGGTGATGATGAAAGAGAGGTCATTTTTTAAAATTTTGTATAAAAGTCCATAGAAGAACAAATTGTGATTTTTAGTACAAAAGTCTCATTTTCGTGAAACTTCATGTGACAAAAATTCACTCCAAATTTAAGTTCCAAAAGGTCATACTGTGCAGTTTAGATTCTACAACAAAGTTCACTGTTGTTTTTCTAAAACTCTGCAAGTCAAAACTCAAAATTTTATGATGAAGATCACAATTTCTGTAAAATATTAGATTTTATGACAAAAATTAACTTAAAAAAAAAACAAAAGACAAGATGTGATAGTGTGAAGTAGATACCTTTATCCTTCATTTTCGATGTCTTCCAGCTTTTCGTGGCTACAGTCTTTCTGTCCACAAATGTGGACACTCACTCTGAGTTTCTCCTGAAGCAGAACCTCAGAACCGTTGTCGGTGTCGGGTTCAAACTCTCCTCATTTCCCGCCTGAACGCTGTTGACCATTTTCCACGTCAGTGTTTCAGCTTCGTCCAGGTTCCAGATAATCGCAGTCAGGTATATCAGCGTGGACAAGCAAAGATGCGACGTCCACGTATGACGTCTACGTGGGCTCCAAGCAGGATGTGGGTGGATGTTTTCCCATCATTCTGTGTGCTGCATGTGTATGAGGTGCAGTTCTAATGATCCTGAATGTTATATGTCCAGGCCTGTGATGTCACAGTTCACCACCAATAACCTTAGAAATAACCTAAACCAGTGTTCTTCAACCCTGGTCCTCAAGGTCCACTGTCCTGCATGTTTTAGATGTTTCCCTGCTAAATCACGTTTGATTGGATGTCCATAAGCTGGTCTTCAAGGTCTACACAAGTCTGTCAATGACCTACTAATTAGATCCAGGTGTGTTTGAGCAGGGAAACATCTAAAACAGACAGGACCATGGGCCTTGAGGACCAGGGTTGGAGAACACTGACCTAAACTGTCCTAAAGGACATTTCTGCTCTTTTTTTTCTTGTCATGAGTCAGCTTCAAAGAGACTTGAACACTGAAAATGTAAAAAAAAACAAAACAAAAAGGCAGTAAAAACAGAATGAAGGTCTCCTCCATGCCCTCAGAGCTGAGCGGTTTTGGCTGCGTAGCTGCGGTCCTGCGGTCTCAGAGTCCAGCCAGACCTCCCAGATCAGATGTGACAGCGTATCAGCCTTGGCCCTGGAACCTCCGCCCAGCATCCGTCTCTGGCGGCAGCGCTGCTGATCGTCGGCGACGTCTCGGCTTCCTCACCCCCCACCTCTCTTCTGCTCACTGTGGTGGGGTTCATTAATTCAAGAAAAAAGAGTTTGGGTTTGGACGTTCATGTGACCTCTGACCCACTTTACTGTGTTCCCTGATGTGGTTGCATCACAACAGCAGCTGCTTTTTCTAATTAGTTCTACCGCTGCTTCTTTGGTTGAATGTGCACAAAATCAGTCGAAACAGCTGCTGTCGTTTTTATCTGTGCCTGGAGAGCTCGGCGGCGGTCGAGGAACATCAGTTTGTCCGAAAAGCCGAGGAAATGGGGCTCAAGTTAATTAATTTAATGACATATTTGATGTGAAGGTGCCGCTGAGGTGCTTGCAGGAATGACAGATGCCCTCGGGGTGTTCACGAGAACATCTATTTGCAGAAAAGCTTTCCAGAAAGCAAACAACTTCTGGCCACATCTGTAATCTCTTTGGCCCAAGAGCGTATCTGCTGAAGTACAGCAGACCCTGATCGGCCCTCACAGTACCAAGGAGGCACCAAACATGGCCCAGATCAGTCCTAGACACGAGACAACTTCAGTTTGTTTCAGTTTTCATGTTTTTGTGTACAGCGACCTGCTCGTAAACCATCATCAGTTCACGCATCACAATAAAGGAAGGAGCGAGTTTCAGTCCAGACGCTGCGAACCAACGTACAACCAACACAGGAACATCTGGAACGACACACTTCCTTCTCCTGGGAAGAATCAGACCACAAGCACTGCTTTTTCTTTTCCAGATGTGCAAGCTGCTCATTCCCAAGACACTGATGCCCCCCATACTATCAGAGACGAAGGAAGTTAGATGGTCCTTCTCCTCTTCACGTGCCCAGTAGAGGCCATTCCTTTAAAGAAAACTGACCTCATCTCAACACCTTTCCACAGGGGTGCCTCAAAGCTCGGTGCTTGGACCACCCATATAGACCACCTCTCTGGGGAAAGACATTCACTATGCAGATGATTCACAACTCTGCTGGCCGTTCCCACCAGATGACCTCCACAACCTCTGCAGGTATCTCAGTTTGAACTCTCTGAACTGTCTTCCTGGATGAAGGACCACCACCTCCAGCTGGACCTGTCGAAGACAGAAGTGTTGGCTGTCTCTGTCCACAAATATCCTCTACTACTGTGGCTCCTATGAAGGTCACGAAAAGGTCAAGAACCTGAGTGTCATGGTGGATGGCCAGTTATCTTTTGGTTTTCTGGTTGTGTCTCTTTTCTCTCTACATCATCCAGACAGTAAGACCATACCTGACTCAACATCTACACAACTCCTGGTTCCACCTTCGTTCCTGTAACGCCCCGCTAGCTGACTTTCCAGCTTGATGACCCCTAGAGAAGATTCAGAACGCACATCTGGTCTTTATTCAGCCCAGAAGGGTCCATATCACACCTGTGTTCTTGGGGGAACCCTGGGTGACTTCTGGAAGTGTTCCTGAGTCCACCAGTGATCTCCATTTCAGAACCATGTCTATCTTCAATGCAGTGCCATCTGAGGGCCTGAAAATTACGGTTTTGTCCCTTATAAATGTAGATTTCTCCAGATTCACAGAATTTCTTAATATCATGGACTGCAGATGATGACAAGTTCAAAGACTTTGCAGTTGTAGTCAGTTTTTCTCAGACTGGTTGGATTCTCCGTCATGTCTCTACCTGTGGAGTTAATCTCACCACTCGCTTTTCCATCCTTTTGTGGCCCATATTCTGTCTTCCATTATGAATAAAATCTGTGTTAATGAGAGTTCAGATCATTGCATCTGTTTTTATTTACCGTTTGAAAAGCGTCTCGGCTTTTCTGAAACTGGGTTTTAATGAGCAGAAGACGAGTAGAACTAAAGGAGTAAAAACACGCTGACAAACGCAAACATCGCTGAGTATCAGCCATTAAAACACTCATATACGTATACATGTATATACGTATGGATAGGTATGGATTACAGTCATATATGGTCAGTCTGAAGCTGACTTTATGCATTAGCACTTTAAAAACAGAAACCGCAGAACATAAAATATACTTAGAATGAAAATCAAGGTTAAAGTCACACATTTAAAAACAGAATAAACACGAAAAATCAAAATTAAAATTGATTGAAAAATAAAATAAATATAAAATCTATTAAAAATAAACAATAAATTAAAAATGTATTAAATCTAAATAAACATAAAATAGATAACATAAAATGGATAGAAAAAGATACATTTATATGAAAAAAATAATTAAATTAAAATAAATTGAAAAATAAATTGAATAAAAATGGATAGGAAAATAAAATAGAAATAAATTTACAAAAGTAATTAAAACAACGGCTTAGTGGTCAGCACTGTTGCCTCACAGCAAGAAGGTTCCTGGTTCCAGCCTCCTCAGAGGTCTTTCTGTGTGGAGTTTGCATGTTCTCCTCGTGCTTGCGTGGGTTCTCACCAGGTTCTCCAGCTTCCTCCCACGGTCCAAAGACATGCTCGTTAGGTTAATTGGTGTTCCTAAATTGTCCCTAAGAGTGAGTGAGTGAGTGTTTGAATGCTTGTCTGTCTATATGTGGCCCTGCGATGGACTGGAGACCTGTCCAGGGTGGACCCCTGCCTTTCACCCACAGTTAGCTGGGATAGACTCCAGCAGACCCCCGTGACCCTGAACAGGTAATAGCGGGTACAGATAATGGATGGATGGATGGAATTAAAACAACTAAAATGACAAAGAAATTAATTAAAAAAGGGATGAAAAATACAATAAAATTGATATAAATTTAACTAAAACATTTCATTCAAATAAATTAAATTAAATGGATGGAAAAATCAATTAACAATAAATGGACAGAAATATAAAATATATAGAAAGCATCCATCCATCCATCATCTATACCCGCTATGTCCTGTTCAGAGTCTGCTGGAGTCTATCCCAGCTCACTTTGGACGAAAGGCAGGGGTCCACCTGGACAGGTCTCCAGTCCATCGCAGGGCCACATGAAGACATACAACCATTCACACTCTCACTCACACCTAGGGACAATTTATAAACACCAATCAACCTCACGAGCATGTCTTTGGATTGTGGGAGGAAGTCGGAGAACCTGGAGAGAACCCACGCAAGCATGTGGAGAACATGCAAACTCCACACAGAAAGACCCCTGTGGAGGCTGGAACCAGGAACCTTCTTGCTGTGAGGCAACAGTGCTGACCACTAAGACACCGTGCTGCCCACCTTTAGGACAGCCTACTTCAAAACTACTACTTTTTTTTCTTTTCTTTTTTTTTTACCGAATCTTGTAAAATAAATTTGAATCCTACATTATTTTATTTTATTAAGTTCAATAAAATTATTTGGGTCGCACACAAATCCACAGGGTTGGTCGGCAACCGGAAACTTACATTTATTTTGTTTAGGCCTAAACGTTATTGTTTTTTTTGTTTTTTTTGCAAATATTCACTCATTTTGAATTTGATGGCTGCAACAGGTTCCAGAAAAAGCTGGGAAAGTTGAGGATGCTCAAAAAAAAAAAAAACAGTTTGGAGCATTACACAGGTGAACAGGTTAATTGGAAACAGGTGAGTGTCATGATTGAGTATAGAAGGAGCATCCCTGAAAGGCCCAGTTGTTCAATAGAAAGGAGGTTCACCACGTTGAACACTGCGTGAGCAAATAATCCAACAGTTATAGAACATTTCTCAACGTACAATTGAAGGAATTTAGGGATTTCATCATCTACAGTCCATAATATCATCAAAAGTTTCAGAAAATCTGGAGAAATCTCTGCACGTAAGCAGCAAGGCTGAAAACCAACATTGAATGCCCGTGACCTTTGACTCCTCAGGCAGCACTGCATTAAAAACCAACATCTTTCTGTAAAGGATATTAGCACGTCTGCTCAGGAACACTTCAGAAAACCACTGTCAGTTAGCACAGTTGGTTGCTACACCTACAAGTGCACGTTAAAACTCGACCATGCAAAGCCAACAACGGGGAATGGGGGTGTGTTTGTGCCCATGGCATGGTTAACTTGTGCATCTGTGAACTCTTCATTAATGCTGAAAGGTAAATCCAGGTTTTGGAGCAACATGCTGTCATCCAAACTGCGTCTTTTTCCTGCTTATTTCAGCAAGACAATGCCAAGACACATTATGCACGTGTTCCAACAGAGTGGCTTCATAGTAAGAGAGATTTAATTTGATTTAATCTGGATCACTTCTGAGCTATAAAGGCCTTATAATATTCTTTGAACAAGTCATTTATCTCAGTCGGATCTGCAGTAGTTCCTCCCTCATTACTTTGCAAAACCATGATGCTTTTTTCACTTTGTAGCTCTTTAATGCGACATAAGTGTCTTCCCAGGCTTTTCCCCAATCATAGTTGGCCGTCCTCAACGCTGAAGTCGGCTGCAAGCTGAAACGCGTTTGTTTTTCTGTTGCTGTGGAGTATGGATTAAAGTTATCAAACTTACAGTGACTGCTGTCAGCTGTTTGTGCTTTTACAGATTTTTGGACTGGCACCCGGAGACTATTTTTGGGGGGCCTTCTTGTGAATGAGCATGCTTAGTTTGTTTATCACTGTAGTAATTTGACCCTTGACATAACTTGTTTTATTTTAAGTTTCTGTAGCTCTGTGCAATTCCATGATGTTGTATTAATTGGAGTTTCTCAGTCATTTCGAGTGATTGTAGGCATTCCAAGAGTTCAATTTGACAAGTTACCAGTAGCCTTATTATCATCATCATCGTTGTTGTTATTATTATCATAATGATGATGATTATTATTATTTTTAGTATTACTCGCTATCATTCAGTTTAGTAGTTAGTTTTGTGTGCAATAACAATGTTAATGTGCAATATGAACATTTCAATCAGGCTTTTTTATATTTTATATTGTTTATGTTACTATTTTGGTATTTCCTCTTGCTGCTGGAACTATGGGAATTTCCCCACAGTGGGACTAATAAAGGAAATCTTAAAATAAGTTAGAATCCGTAGCAGTTCTAACGATGAACGCAAAACAGCAACATCTCTCACAAGATAAAGCAAAAATCTATTACCCCTTCAAGATTATAGGCTCAAATTCCTCCCCCTAAACGTACAAGCTTCTGGTAGTCTATAGCTGTGATTCTTATTTCAGCGGCTGGACAATAAATGGAAACATTCAGATAAATGTAAATGATACAAACTAGCGGGAATATGCAGACAGTTTCAAGTTTGTGTGTAGCAAATGTTTGTGTTGCCTGGCAACAGCCTTGCAGTTGCAGAATTATTGTGTTGGCGGAGCTAAATGAATGATTAAATAAACAAACAAATCTTTTATCGCTTATTACTGTTAACTGATAAAATGCGCTTGTAGAACTTTTGTATAACAGTAATATCACACTCATTGTCATATTGTTGAGCTGAATATCCGCTCTGGTGTGATTATCTGCAGCCTCGTACCTACGACCGAATCACAGCAGTGCTGATATTCAGCTCAACAGCGCCACCTCCAGTGTGACATTACTTAAATATCAGAGCAAAGCTGCTTCTCAGCTTTCAGAATCAGTTGGAATTATGTTGATAGAGCAAACAGTTGAAGAGTTACAGTGAGAGAAAACCACTTGTGCCTTGAGTGATCCCTGGACTAGAAAGATTCTATATAAGCACTTTGTCCTCATTCAGCCCTTTATCCCAGTCATCCTCATCCTTGTGCATAAACTTAAGACAGGAAAACTGTCTCAATTCTCAGTTCTTAGGTTGCACGCCTGAAGTTGTCATAATTATGATTCCAACCTTCCTTTCTCTTTGTCTTAACAACAGATGGTGGTGTCCAGAACCGGACTGAGGAAACAGAAAACAGCCAACAGGGAGATGTATGTAGTGCCAATCATCTGCCTCTTTCAGTGTTCACAAGGTGTTTATGGACGGTCTTTATTTCAGAGATCAGAGGCAGCTCCAGTGGAGGACAGTAATCCCCCGACATCTCCTAGTGTCAATATCAAAGAGGAACCCATCGATGAAGGCTATGATGCTGCCTTGCTTCCTCAGAGCTCCATCAGGCAGATCAAAGAGGAGCTGGAGCAACAGGAGGTGGGTATGAAGAGGGAAACGCTCTACTCAGCAGTCGCTGATGACTTTTTATTTTGCTTATTGACAAATAATTTGAAGGCATTCAACTAGAGAATGATGATATATTTTGATTGAAGAAACTGGCAGTCCATACTACATTCTGATGGAAATGGTAGTGCTCATAGCAGTACATAAGTTACGTCTGAAATGTTTTTCTGTAATGGTGAATGAGGCAGAATTAACCCCTTAAACCCTCATAACTTTGTTTGATCATTTCAGGAAGAGCTAAGGATCAGCTCTGTTTACTCTGTAGGAGGAGTGAACACCCTTGCATCCCCTTCCAGTGAGTCTGAACTTTTTTTTTATGTTTTACAGGGATGATGGTTCAGTTTTAGAACATTACTAATCACGTGTGCAGAATTGAGCTACATAATAGCTGCTTTATGGGGGGTTCTGTGGTGTACCGGTTAGAGACCTGGACTGGTAACCGGTGGGTCACTGGCTCAATCCCCGGCTGGTGTACGCACAAAAAAAGTTATTAAATCATGCATCACTTTTTCATAAATCTCCTAAACAACTTGAAACTTGCTCAAAAAAAATCAAACATTCAATCATTTTCAGAATTTTAACCCTTTGAATGATTCTTTGTGCTTCCTTTGTGGCTTAGCCATCTGGAAATACCACTCCACACTAGGGAAATCAAAACATTAGCATCTTTAGTTAGCCAGCCCCATTTTCGCCTTTGCAGACCACTTTGAGGCTCAGGTCTCCTGTTAGCTCTGGAGCAGCTCCCTTACAGCCGGGAAGCCAGGATGGTTGGGTGACTGTCTATAAAAAGAAGCATAGCAAGCAAATGGCCATAGTTCACCATCCATGACTACTTCATGAAAGCAACAGATCCCAGATGGGTAGAAAGCTTTTATCATATGCCACCCAATTTAGTACTTTGATGTCTTTACTTAGTTTATTTGTTTTTACAACTTCTTGCCATGTTGTTAGTGTCGATTTAACCCAGTTTTTTTCCCAGTTTGTCTGTGGAATCAAACCGTTTAGTGTCTGCTATTATCACTTGTAATGAACATCTGTAAACATGCTGCATTCTATCTCCTTCCTCTTTGCTACACTCTGGATCGCACCAATAAAGTAATGTTCGGATTTGAGCTGAGATGAAGTAGTTTTTGAAACTAGGGAGGCCCCATTCACCTTTCTCCTTTGGTAACTGTAAGGTTTTGTAGTGAATATGGGGTCTTTTTCCTTTCCATATGAATCTGGGTATTGTTTTGTCCCATTCAGTAAAATGGTGGGTTGGGATGGATATTGGTGGAGTCTGGAAAAGGTAAAGGAATCTAGGTATAACATTCATCCTGATGGTTTCTATTGCTGTTAAGCTTAAGTAAGGGATAAGCTTCCAATTTCCAAGATGTTTTTTGACATTTGAATAAAGGTGGGTATAATTTTTATCCATAATTTTGGTTACATCTTTATGAAGTATTACTCCTGGATATCTGAATGATTCTGTGTTCCATTTAAGAGGATACTGTTTAAAATCTTCAGGTGGGTGCCAATAAGAGAAAGTTTCTGTTTTTTCAATGATTAATTTGTAGCCTGACATAGAGCCAATTGTTTCTAGACCGCTCATCAGTTCTGGTGTTCAGTTCTTCAGATCAGATAGAAATAAAATTATGTCATCTGTGCAGCATGCAGTTTTGTGTTCCTTTCTGTTGAGTGTAATAGCTCTGATTGTTTTTGTTTGTCTAATATGTTGAGCTGATGGTTCCAAATACGAAGTGAAAACTACCCCGTGTCATTCCTCTTTCAAGTATAAGTGAGTCTGTTAGATAGCCATTTATCCTTATCTTGGATGTTGGATTGTTATATAGTTTCTTGACATTGTTTATAATTAGATCACTTATTTGGAATTTCCTTAACACTTTGAACAGGTAGAGCCAATTGACTGAATCAAAAGCCTTTTTGGCATCTAGACTGATAATCATTGCCTTCTTGTTATTTTGTTGTATACAACTCATTATGTGTAGGGTACGTCTAATATTATCCTGAGTTTGTCTTTTGTTAATAAATCCTGTTTGATCGTTATTTATGCAATTTTGCATGATATTTTCCATTCTTGTGGACATTATTGAGGTGTAAATACGATAATCCACATTAAGGACTGAAATGGGTCTGTATGACCCGCATTCTAATCTATCCTTTGGGTATTTGCTCTTTGGGTATTAGTGATATCATGGCTTCTTTCCAGCTGCGGGGATCTGTGTCTTTTTAAGTGCCCAACTGAAAGTTTATAAAAGTTCTATACCATGCGGAGCCAAAGCCGTCGCTCCCTGGTGACTTATTATTCTTAAGATTCATAATTACTTTTTGGATTCCTCCTGTGGTCATTTCAGCACTCAGTTTATTATTTTGTGCCTCGGTCATTAGAGGGAGATTAAGTGTATCTAGAAATGAATCAATTTTGTCGTCTTTATCGTTGGCCGTTTTGGAAAATAGTTTTTTATAAAAGGATTCGAAGATTGATTGCATTTGATATTTAATTGTATTTGATTGTATTTCTTCTTGTTTAGTCTTTATTGTATTACTGGGATTTCCAGGATAGTAGTCTAGAAAATTTTGCACCACCCCTCTCTTTGTTTTGTGAAAAACATCTTCTTCATTGTTTCTTGAGTAGTCAAATCATTAATCTCATTTATCTTTCTAATCTCTTGTAATGTTTGTGGGTTCTTATTTTCAGTATGTCTATTTTTGAGTTGTTTTAGTCCTGCCTGCAACTCTTGTATTTTTTTTCTGTTTTTGTCTCTTTTTAACTGACGCTATTGCTATAATTTTGTCTCGTGATACCGCCTTGGCTGCATCCAAAAGGGCATGGGG
>JBAMYA010047283.1:0-10494 GCA_037176975.1 Arrhamphus sclerolepis | reverse complement strand
AATTGATTAAAACATATTATCCATTCACTTAATGTTCTGGTCATTTAGTTTACAAGCTATTCACACACCATGAATGCTGCAACGGAAGCGTAGTTTATGGAGGGACTGTAAAAAGAAGCCATGTTACTGCTTACCTCATGCTGGTAAAAATGCTGCTGGGTGACGTATGTACACTGTGTCCTGTTGTTAATGAGGTCATACTTGGAAACATGGCAACGATGGGTGAGAGTTTCCTTTTAGAAACAAAGTGCCCACTGTGACTTGTGGTGTAAAAGGCACTGATAAATAAGAACTTCCCACGCCATCTCATACTTTAGTGATGAAGCGTAACCCAAAACATACATGTAGGAAACAAATAATACAAATAATTCAGCTTCTTATCTTTCAGCAATGGCCAGCACAATGATGTTCTCATTATCACTGACATATCACAAGCAAAAAGATTCACGGCTTGGCTGTGCTCTCTCTTTCTTTCTTTTTTTTTTTTTGTTGGTACTCTTTCTCTTTGGAGCCCTTGTCTTCGTGGGTTTCCTGTGGGTACTCTTCTTCCTAGAGTCAGGCTGGTTAGTGAGTGTGCTGTTTACTACTCGATAATGGACTGGTGAACAATGATGGGCATATCGAAGATGAATGGTTTTTAAGCAGTATTAAACTTGTCATCTCCTCTTGAATTCCCATGTTCTTTCAGTCTTGACAGTTAATTAATTTCCCTATTTGAAAATTGAAAGATAGCCCTGTGTTATGACCTTAGGTCGGCTAGGATAATTGAATAAAGTGAACTGGTCATCACTCTTGTTCTTTCAGTTGTATTTAAACCAAATCGTGCAGTAGTCAGGACTCATTACCCTGTATACATTGCAATGCTGACATGCATCTGTATGGGATAGAACTTTTTAAGATATTAATGGCTGATTTCTGCTGGCCTTTAAAGAGCAGTTTAATTTACAAAGGTGGTGTGTTGGTGGAATATTTAATGTTACTACTAACTGTTAAGTTCACTGTTTGACTTGAAAATGGTCAACTTCAGCCACAGACAGCTGCTGTTGGCCCGAATTTATCTATTCTTTGATGCCACATGACATAACTGCAGTTGAACTGAATGGTTTATGGCAGGGGTGTTATTATTATTGAATGACTGGGGGGGCTTCGCCCCTAGGGGGTGGACAGTAATCCACGTGCAAAAAAATTTTCATTGTACCTACATTGGATTCATTAATTGATTAATTACTTGAAAAGGATTTTATGAGAACCTGTTATCTGACTCTTTTTCTTTTTCTTCCCTGCCTTTTTAGTTAAAAAATAAATAAATAAATAAAAACTTTAATTAGTTCATTGGGTGTTGGGGCTGTGTTTATTAAGTGATGTGTTTATAAAGAAAGATGCTTCCAAATATATCCAGAAATGTATTTGGTAAAAATGAAATGTGTTATACAACATCTAAACATATATTGTTTCATAGTTCACCTCTTGCACTGAGCTTTTCTAAATAAAACTGATTATTTCTTTCTGCCACTGATATTTGTCTGACTGAAGACAGTCGAATTACCTGAACAGGAGGAAACATAATTTCACTAGTTTAGTTACAAGTAGTTCAAAACCCCCTTGGTTAAAATCCTAGTGAAATCTGATAATACAGAACAAATGAAATATGAATGTTTTTTAAACATTTAGTCTGCCAAATGAGGATATAGTGTACCTTAAGGGTGCTTTCACACCTACACCATTTGGTCCGCTTAAAGCAGACTGGAGTCCAGAACACCTGCAAGTACGGTTTGTTTAGGCTGGTGTGAAAGCGGACCAGTTTAATTTGGCCCGGACTAAATAACTGCATTATACAAAAAGCATCCAGGAAGTAGCAGAATTTATAATACAGGACATTTTTAATGACATAGATTCATTTCCTGCATTCCGATACATTTTAGCAGGTTGTTAGGCAGCTATTTCTTTACCTATACATTCATGTCTGATTTAAAGACTATTTAAGACAGATTCAACAAGTCTTCATTCAACTAGTCCAAAAATGCACCAGCTTGTTTTTAAACCCATGAATATGGTTGAGATAATGAAATTAATTTCACAAAATTTATCACCAGCAGTGACTTTAGAGGTGCATTATACTTTAATTTAATTGATTATTGTATGATTTAGTTTTAGTCGTAACACAACAGGCTTTTGTGCCAAACAATGGCGACATTCAACAAATTAAATACTCAATTAAACACTCAAATAAATATGAATTCATAACTTAAGTGTGCTTTAATAATTTAAACATGCTCTAGATGATGGTTTTACAACAGTAACGTATTTCATGATGTTTATATAACTGCACTGAAAGCAAATATTGACTTAAGTATACATTTTGGATTTTCAATTTAAAAGTGCCTTGAGTCTTGAATGAGGCTCCATAAAATCACATTTCATTGATAATTTGCCCAACAGCCTTCATCACCACAGCAACACAAGTGTCTCCACTGTCCCTGCATGCTGACCTCTGACTCACTCTCATCATCAACCTCCTCTGAGAGGTGGAGAAAAAACTGAATCGCTACAATACTAAACTCCCCATTAAATATCTGGATGTCATTATTATATTTCAGCTAATAAAGAGAATACCAGCAGCCTGGATGTATTTTAAATCTCAACAATCAATAAATATCATCAGAGAAGACCTGGCTTCATTCTTGGTCTGAAAAACCAGCAGAACTATGGAAAAGAAATCTGATAGTTTTTATGTCATTGTTGAATTTACATGAAATAGTTAGTTGAGCTACTGATAAATCTGCTAACACTGAATAGCCAGATAACCTTCCCATAGAAGGAAAAAACATCCTGTAGAGAGATTATAAATTACTTTCTGTGCTTTCTAGAATCTAGTTAATCTCCTTTTGTCCAGGTGTATGAGGAGGAAACACATGTTGAAACAGCTGATTGTCAGACACACACACACACACACACACACACAAAAACAAAAAACAAACTTGACCTCACTTGATGAACTCGGAAAAAACATGAAAAAATAAACAAAGCAGAAAGTGGAGTCAACTTTCAGTGGTTTGAATATTCTCTTATTGGTCAAGTGATTTGATGAATCAATAGAAACAGTGCAGGTGGATTAATAGTGAAAAGAATCTTACCTTATTCAGGTAATGATTTTAAACTATTGTTAAAATGTTCTGTGGCTTCTGAATGTATGAGAGGCATAGAATGCATATAGGGCTAAGACAGGCGCGTGATTGGATGAGGGAGGCAAGGAGGCGGGACATGCGTGTGAATGATGGGATTTGTGTCGCACTGTTACTGTTACTGTGACGTTGTTTCCATGATAACTGATAATTTTAGGGGGGCTTGGGGACATTTGGGGGGGGGCTCAAGTAGGCCCAACAACGTCCATGCTTTGTGGTATCGACCAACAGGATGCTGGTTGGGTGCTCAGTGCTCAGCTAACTTCTCTTTAAAACGCTAAAACCAAATGTAAGGTTATCTAGTCAGGTGTCACTTAAAATGAAATGAACAACATTGAAGACGTCTGCATTTTCATGTAAAGACATTAGATGGTCTATTGCAGGGATAAGCAACTCCAGGCCTCCAGGGCCGCTGTCCTGCATGAATGGATCACCATCAGCTTGTCATCCACGCCTGCTCAAGTGTTAACGACATTTGAATCAGGTGTGTTGTGGCAGGGAACCATGCAAGACATGCAGGACAGGCCCTTGAGGCCTGGAGTTGCCTATCCCTGGTCCCCCAGAATAATCAGGCCTTCAGTTAACATTAGAGGTTTGTGTGTTTCTTCCCCAGTATTGAATTTATTCTAAGCTCTGGGTTTCTCAAGCGCCTAGAGATGACTTGTCGTAAATAGGCGCTATATAAATAAATTGAATTGAATTGAATTGAATTGAATTTTATCTTTATATTTTTCTGCCTAATACAAACAAAATATTCCAGACAACAACAAATTTTTGAAGCTGTGCTTTTAACAAACAAAGAGGAGGCAGAAGTTAACATTTTTTTGGAAAATGACAGAACATATAAAACAGGAAAGAGGAAAAGAAAAAAAGCGCTTTTAACCATGGGAATCACTTCACTTTTTATTTAACCATCCTAATCATGTAATCATGCAGTCAGGTTTTTTAAGCAGTGACAACATTAGCTAACTGAGCCGTGACACATCTGAGTTCAAATACACAAGTAAAACCAGCCTTACTCTCCTACCAGAGTCTATTTAGAGCCTCAGAGGATGGACTGAGTTATTTTTGCTTTTTTATTCTCTGGGTGTCTGCTGGATTATCTTCCTTTTGGAGTCCCACAGGAAGAGAATGGTTGGCCATCACCATCATTCCTGTCAGCAGTTTTTTTTTATTTTTTTTTAACATTTATGGGAAAGAGGAGCCTAATGACAAATGGAAAAATTTAGTGGAGGAGGTGAAGGCTGCAGGATGAGGAAGCCATGCTGTAAAAAATAATATATATGTTTTTCTTTGTATGTTTTTCTTCCTTTTTTTCATTTGGTTAGGGGGACTCCTTTGGTATCACCAGCTTGAGTTGTGAATATGCTTCCTTCTTGTTTTTGTTGCCACACCTGTTTCCTTTTAGGTGCCAAATTTTCCAGCCACGGTCATAAACATAAACCAAAACGTTTCTTCTGCTCTGTTGTTTGAGTCACCGTTTGGATGAGTGACAGCAGCTGAGAAACATGGACAGAACCGGGGCGAGGCTTTTTTGTTTTTTTGGAAGTCTGAGAGGGACATGAGGTTTTCCTAGTTTCCTGCTAGAGGTTTCCTGGCACATTCAACTTGTTCAGGACTTTAGATAAGGAAGTAAATCTGGTTTTGGTCTCAGCTATCCAGAAAACAGAAGACCTCAGAAGCTCTCTGCCACCCAGCTTTGGACAAACGGAGAATGTATGGATGCATTTTATACATTAGTTTGTAAAATAAATCATTTTTTATATATATAATCTTATCACAGTTCAATCTCTGATTAGTTCTGATGTTTCTCTTTTTTATTTTTATTTTTTTACAGCTGACTTCTGTCAACCTAGTTAAGTCGATCTCATTAAGTTTCTGCATTGCCTAAAAGCGTCAAAAGAATCACTGGGAACGTGTTACTATCATCAAAGGTGGGTGGATGGACACGTGGATGGATCTAAATATATCTAAGACTGCTTGAACAATCTGACAGGTCAGGGATGACAGGAACTCCCAACAATAACAGAAGCCTTACACTTGGATTGTATTTTAATTCAGAGGGAAGCGTTGATGAGATTTCCTCATATCAGTAAAAATGATAACTGGCAGCTTCGTGCAGGTGCTAAAATCTCAGTTAGAGGTTTACTTGAAAAGCTCGTTGTCTGATTCAGTCAGATATGTCGTTGCTTCCAACTGGCTTGGGAGAATTAGAAATAAACTGCTGAACAAAAAAAGAAAAAAAAGCGGGCATTCAAGAGGCAGTGTCAGTATCTACTTGAGGAGTAAAACATTTTTGTCTCATCTCAGACATCTTCATCGCTTTCTCAACATCAGAACCTTTAAGAGGATTTCATTTTGAAATAAGCCAGGATAAATTTCCACCATATTTAGTTTGGTAGGGTTCCACATCAATGTACCTTTGTTGGGTTCTTTATTGAGTTTTTTTTTTTTTTTTTAATGAATTTGCATTATATGGATTTTGAATTTGGACTTCATTGGAATGAAGAGTTTTTTAATGGTTTACATCTATAGTGGTGTGGTTTGTTTCTTTTGTTGAGCCCAGTTGTAAAGTGAATCATGTCACACTGATATACATCAATGGAAAGTAATGGCAGACAGTAGAAGGAGGAGAGACTGGCAGAAAGCAGTCACTTTGTCAATAATTACTCTGGATTTTGTTAGCCCACTTCATATTAATTAGTTCTGCTAAATAATGAGCTGCATTGAAAATTAATGAATGCTTTCAGAGTGATTTATAACCATATTTCATTATTCAGGCTTCATAGAAACCAAACTGACAAATAAATGAACAAAAATGTATTGGGTCCATTGTTAGAAGAGTTTGCAATGATGATTCTTGTTATGTTTAAGCCAGAGAGACCGTGAAATGATTTCAAAACTCGGCATAGAATTTCTTCTTTTTTTTCTTTATTTATTGAAGCAACTGTATGAACATCAGTATTCTATAATTATTATCAAGGTGAAAAAGCATCAGCCAGTACAGAGAGAGCGACATGTCATAACTTAGAGAGCATTATTAAATCACGGCTTTGCAATTATCATGCTCTGGAATCTGGAGGAATACTCTCTATACAGCTGCTCAACAGAGCTTTTCATGCCGAGGCCTCCTTTCTATCAGTCATCGCTGACTCACTCAACTCCCTTCTGAAACAGTTGGAAGCAACAGCCTTTAGGAGCCAAAAATGATGGATCATGTGTCCTGTTTTCTCAGATTATTTCACACTGAAAAAACATTGTGTCTGCTTGGCCAAGAAGAAAATAAATGAGTGATTATCTGTGATGGGCCTTGCGCTGACTGTCTCCTGTTGTCTTTTTAGTTACTTTCCAAAATCTTTTTGACATTGCAAAGAGTGGGCCAATTAAATCAGAGGCAACCAGAGAAGAAGAAGCAGCCAGCCTTATTTATGAAAAACTGTTTCTTAGATAGTGGGCAGTGTACCATAACATAATGCATTACTCCCTATGGCTTTATTGTCTTTAGAAGTGCAGTTGTTGGATGTTTTGTTTATGTGATCCTGACCACCAGGGCTATCAATGCAACATATAGTGTGTGTGTGTGTGTGTTTGTATTCAGCATGCATATCTGTCACACACTATTGTTAGTCACTGCTGCCTTCTGCAGCCCACTGTGAAATTGTCTGTTTTTGAAGCAAACCAGGGGTTTCATGCTAGTCTGTCTTGTTTTCTCAGTACCTCCCCTCCTTCTCCCCGTTTCCTTTTCTCACAATTGTCACCATCCCTTCCCACCTCTGGTGACCTCACTTAGCTTTCTTCCTACTCTATCTCCTTTTCCGGCCCATCGACGTCCACGGTGGTGCAGCTAACTAGGCTGCCTCCAAGCCCACAGGTACGCCTCCTCCTCTTCCTCCAACCCTCCTCCACTTCATGCTCTATTTTTAACTCTGCTCTCCAAGATCTTTCCCCATGATTCGCACTCTCTGACTCCAACTCTCGTCTCTGTGTCAGTACCTCTCTACCATTCCAGCCTGGTTGTAAGAAGCCGTAGACCAAAACCTGTTTATTGATTCATGTCCGTGCCTGCTTTTCTTTTTCTTCTCTGTCAAAAAAAAACAAAAAAACAAAACACTGAATGCTGATGTGTACATTTTTATTCCTTTGCTCTTTTAATTGATAGATTAACACACTCAGAGCCAGACTGATTTAAACGATTGATTAAAAGTGACATCTTTCTTCAGAGAATTTCCTAATTTATCTCTTAAATGGTTTGCTTTGCAAAGCTGCCACCATGCCTTGCAGCCTGGCAGCCCTCTCAGACCCCCTGTGACGAGGGAACATAATGCACTTGTTGGACCATGTTGCTTTCATCCAGGGTTTTGTCAGCTCCCCTCTTCAGTTATAAGATCACTTTCCCCGTGGATACTCTCATGAGAACAGCTAAAGTCACATAACCTTCGTGAATGGATGCCTGGTGCACTGTCCACTTTCATCGGGGTTATGTAGAACAAGAATTTTGGCTTCATGGAATACATTTAATTAGAAGTACAAGTGCAAAAGATAGAATTAAACCATATCCATATAGGTTTTCTGAACTGTAACAAAAACTTCACAACAATGGCATTATTATTTAACAGATATTAATGAAGTTTTGCAAGAGCAAGTTTCAGTTTTTCAGCAGTCTGTGATTATTGTTGTCTTGTTTTCTTCTTCATTATGCATCATAATTGGAGACAAATGTGCTTTGGAGGCAGGCCAGTCAAGCATACCTCTCTGCAGTTCTTTCACAAATACACAAGTTACCCATGCTTTGGGAAAGGATGGACGTCTGGACCTCTGTACCACCACAGGAGTTTGCTTTGGCACCTTTTGTTTATGACATCCTGGGTGGTCTTTCTCATCTCCGAATCTGACCTGTTTTCCCTAAACGCCTGCTGAAACGTGGACCTATATAACTACAGAACACGTATCCACTGACTGTTTCTGGTCAGAGTTGATATATGGATTTCTCCTTGCTCAAGATGGTTTTAGGTTACATTTCTAGATGCAGCAACAGACTCTGTCGAGGAACAATGGTTTTCCAAGGTATCTTCAAGGGCATTCGGCTATGTAAATTGTATGGTATGCAATTTTAAAGTAAAAATTGTGCATCGTTTTGCAATTCAATGAGGCACAGATGTTTGAAACCGTGCCTTATCACATCAATTTAGATCCCGGCATAGACCTATGATTTTATTAGTTAATGTAACATTGTTTTTCAGGAATGTAGTTTTCACATTTGAAGACTGCAAAAAAACAGGTACATTAGATATGAATATTGTGAAGGTTACGTTTCAGGAGGACAGAAAGAAATAGTAATTGATGCTTACTCTATCAGAAAGTATTCATTGCTTTTAATAATGGCTTCTTGAGAACAGATTAATCTTTAAATAGCTACTGAGTCTGGAGTCAAATTTCCATTTTTCTCCCATGTGATACAGACAATTGAAATCGACGGCTATGTCTGAAGTAAACAACATTTTGTCAGGCTAAACTACATGGTGTGACTGAGTAATAATCCTCGTCTGCATTCCCAGTCGTGGCATTCAGGAATAAGGACAGACCTGCCTTGAAGCATTCCTTTCTGATCTCCCCGAGCAGAACCAGGTAGACAGCTGGGGAAGAATCCATTTGTCACATGGACAGCCCTTCACGGCTAAAGACAGCAGCTGCCAATGGAAAGCCTTTGAGTTATTATGCACCTTACCAAAAGAAGCATATAGTGTTTTTAAAAGGAGGTTTCAGAAGGGTTTTACACGCATAAATTCTTAGTGCTCTCTTAGTATTCAGTGTTTTCCTGTTAAGGAGGTGTAAACTGCTGCAGACAGTGAGATGAAATGCTTCTCAAGTAAAGGTGCGTCTCTATGTTAAAGATTTCCATTAAAAGAAAAATAATTTCATTACACTCGCATACCTTTTTCGTAACATTTGATTTAATTGAATGTATCCAGCCCCTCTTAATTACAAAACCTACTTAGTTTTCTATAGTGGCCCCACTTTATTTTATTATATGAACAAGATGAGCAAGAAGAATATACACAGAAAAATGTTTTCCTTTTTTTAATTTTAACCAATATTGAATATTTTCTGCTAAAGAGATGATTATGGGTATGAGCATTAAGGAATGATATTCTGTTTATGAAAAACTGTCAAAACCTTTACTGACACATTCAAACATTACACAATAGTAGCAACACATTACATAAGTCAGGTATATCACTTGATATTCACCTCACAATCTTTTATTTCGGTGTCCTTCCTAGCAAGTGAGACGGTTTAGGTTTAGGTTTTTTTTTTCATCTTGGTATTTTCTGTTGGCATTTAAGACAAAAAAAAACTTTCATGTTTCTCTGAAGAAAACACTGGTCTAGAATGTTTTTACATTGGTATGCATGACTGGGTGGTACTGGGATTCAAATGAGATACAATCAGACATCTTTTTGTTGTTCTGCATTCTGCAAATGCACCAACATTGTAGACAAACATAGAAAGTGAAGAGTTACTTTGTGATGTTTTCAATCCTATCTCCATTTTCGGAAGCCATCGCCATATTGAAATGTCACACTATCTGTTGTCATGGTTACTTCGACAGCATGAGAGAACAGCTTGTTTGTTTGTTTGACTTTTGCAACACGGAGCAGTTTCTTGGGAAGAAGTGGAGTAGGAGTAAATACAGGGAAAGTGTCTCTACAGGCAGAAGCTTAATACCAACTCAAAGCAGAGGTATTTTCAGAAGCTGCTTGAGATCAGTAACATCGATCTGTACAACCCAGCAGTGTCGTCCTGGCATCACAAACTCCTAAAACAAAAGCAACCAAACTCAAGTTGCATTCTGACAGTAACAACGCCTCCAATATAATCCTTTCAACATGGCAGCTGCAGATATGTGACATCAACTTGTCATTCTCTATAACTTAATTCCACTGAACAGTTTCACCTGAAAAGCCCTCTACGCCCAAACACACATTATTCCTTCATTAGCCCGGCTCTTTGCTATTCTCGCAAATCAACATTTTTTTATGATAGTACAACTGGAACCAAAATGCAGACATTTCCAAAGATAATAATCAGTCAACATCGCACTTGCCATTTCTGACTAATTGTGCTTAGTCATTCTGTTGTCAGATGACAGGAAACTGGTTTTGTTAAAATGCAATACATGAGAGCAGAGACTGTAGGAAAGAAGCAAACATGTTAACTGCTGAGAATAATTCACATGAGATATAATGCAAATACTTAGTGCTCCACAGAACTATCCTAAAACTGTAAATACATAAGTATGTTTTGCAAATAT
>JBAMYA010047282.1:0-10496 GCA_037176975.1 Arrhamphus sclerolepis | reverse complement strand
GTGTGTGTGTGTGTGTGTGTGCTCATATTGCTCCTCTGTGGGTTCTGACCAACAAGAGGAAAGGTAAAATAGTTTTAAGGCAAGGATTGTTTGGGTGAACTAAATGTATTCATTTTCAAAAATGTATTCTTTATGATACACATAGTAATATCATCCTTCTACAATTAATCTCTGAAGAGACTTAAATCATGAGACTAATGCAATATTTAAATGGTATTGAATATAACAGGTTTTACTTGTTAAGAGTTTGAAAAATTGACACTGCAGTATACAGAAGAAAAAAACCAAGTCACCTTTGATGACATCAAGCTCTTTTTTCACTTTGCATCTTGTTTGAGTGTCTCCAGTGATTTTCCTACAGTATTAAGCACAGCAGAGCTTGTTTTTTCTTTTTCTTTTTTTTCTGGAGGAAGTTCCCTCATTTCCATGTGACAGACTGAAGTGACCTGCTCACTTGTAGGTTCAGCCACAGTTCCTTCAGTACCACACGCTTTAGCTCTTCACATTATGTCAATAATGTTACTCCAGACTTTTGTCTTTTTGTGGATGTCGATTGAATGTCTGTTTGTACCTCAAATGTCCGAGGCCTGTCTGAGCAATGACCTGCCGGACCTATGTGAATTTGTCTCTGGAAATGTCTGTTTGGAGTTTGTGAAGGAACCGAAAACTTGGTCTCAAGCAAGGAGCAGCTGTGAAAAGAAAGGAGGGAAGCTCCTGAGGGTTTTGACCGGCTCTGTCAAAGTCTTCCTGAGCAACATCACTGCTGAGAGAGACACTACAAACTTCACTTTGTGGATGGGAGAAAGGGTCCAAGTTGATAACCTGGAGTCCATTCAAAGTGAGTGACATATGCAGTTATATTGTGTGTTTTTTCCCCCCTATGGTTTGCTATGTTATTCAGTCCAAGTTAAAAAAAAAAAAAAAAAAGAGAAAGAAAAAGAAAATTGACTTTTTAGATAAATGAGTTATCCATGGTTTTTCATCTGTTTTGCACACAGAGCAAGGCTGGGTTTCATTTGCATTGTTGTGATGTAGTAACCAGTGCAAACAGGATTTTAATATTTTTGAATTCTTTCCATTTAAAAAAAGATTTGTTGCTGTTTTTTCTAACTTTTCTTCTTATAATAAATAAGACAATTTGCTAATAAATAAAACCACATTTAGTCTTTTTTTTGCATCCTCTGTAGATACGATAGGGTTCAAAAGAAAATTAGATACATTTTGCCAGCGTTATTGTTGTTCATTATTGTGACAGTCTTAATAGTTTCTATACTAGGAAACAGTAGCATGATGACTGCGCTATCCACTGACCCAAAAACGTGTTATTCATAATGTGGTGTGTTTTTTCTTCACACGCTCTTTCATGGCAGACAACGGTGATATTTCAAGGGACTTCTGCAGATACTTAAAGCTAAATTCTCTTCAGCTTCTCACATCTGACTGCAGGGAGAGACGGAGTTTCCTCTGTACCTACAGTATGTAAAGCAGTGTTTTAATGCTGCTTTTTATCTGTCCTTTTATGCACTCTTTTCTTACTATATTTTTCTTATTATTTCTTATTATGAATCAAGTTCTCATCCTTACAGTCAAAGTGCTATAAGTCAAAAGTGATATTCTTGTTTTAAAGGTTCTCAGTCTACGTCAGGCACAAAGGTCAGAAATATCTCACATTTTCTGTTAGAAACCAAAAGACAGAATTTTTTAAGTATTCTTTTTGTTCATCTTCTCTTTACAGAAAACAATGGTCTACAGTCATGCAACCAGATCTCGTAAGTTTCAGCAAAAATTCAGTTTTTTTTTTTTCTCATTCTCTGTGTAACAACAAACTGAAAAACACACACACACACACTTTGTTGCAGGACTCAGAAGGAATACAGATGATATGGCTAGTAATGTTGGAAATATTGAAAAACTTCTGGAGGTGAGTGATACTTCTTTAATTTCACTCAGGCTTCACTCATTCTTGACTCATGAACTCAAAAAAGAACTCAGCAGCACTGATCTTTGTCAGTTATACTTTTCTTTTTTTTGCGGCAGGCTGCAGACAGAGAGCTGTACCGAATGGAAACGACAGAAGGAGAGCCAACAGATGATAACAGGGTGGATAACTATAACTATAACATCATCTCATCATGTCAGGCTGTGTTTTAAACTATCTGTTGTTTATTCTCACAGGATAAGTTTATTCAGTGTTTGTCGGACGGAACAAAACAACTGAGCAGGGAGTTTGCAGTAGAAAACAAAGAGGTTGTCGAATCCATTTTGAAGTGTAGCACTGGAATCCTGAAACTTTCAATGAAGAAATGTGATATTAAAACTAACCCAAACCCCAATGTAAGTTTATGTTCCTTTACTGCTTAACATTTAAAGGGATGTGCCAGAATTTTGGGAATTAGTTTATTTGTGTCAACTCAAGGGTTTGTTAAATGGGTGTATCCTTCATATCCTTTTTTGTTTGTTTTGTTTGTTTATGCATCCAATAAATCAGTTTGACTGTAATTGTTGATAACTGTGATAAATGTTCATATTTACATGAATATGGCTTCTACTTTTACCGTCTGTAGAAATACTGAGCTAAAATGAGACTCAACAATCTTATGAACAGATAATGACATAAGGACTCGAATAACTGCTATTTTCTGCTACTAAACTCAAAAAGTTGTTGTCTCTGGATCTGAGCATTTGAGAAATAGGTTGTCTAGTCTTTTAGTATAACTGGATGACATTTCTTTAGCATCAAGTGCTAGTGTGACCTTAGACTTCAGACTTCATTTTGACTAGAACTTGTCCTTGAAATCACATATAAAACAAGTTTCTAGAATTACCTTCTTTAATCTTGGCAATATTGCTAAAATTTGTGGTGCAGTAAAACAAGTCCATGCATTTGTTCAACCAAGATTGGGCTACTGCGATGTCCTAAGACAAGTCCAAACTGGCTTCAGCTGGTGCAAAATACTGCAGCCAGAGTTCTGATCACTTTTCACCAATCTTAGCTTCCCTTCATTACTTCCCATTGAATTCAAGATATAATTTAGCTAGATTACATTGCTCTCAAACTGTAGACTTACTTCTGGTAAGATAAAAAGGAAGTTATGACATGGTTTTGGGGTTAGGGGTACTTTACCAAAATGAGAATATAGTTCCTTGTGAACATCTGCTTATGCAATTGCTGCATTTCATTTTACATTGTTTTTTCAACTTAGTTAATGCACAAACAACCACAAGCAAATGAGAAAATGTTGGGAGTTGTTTGGAAGTGTATTTTGTTACTTAGACTAAGTGCAGCAAACCACTTCCATTGCCGATGCTAAGCTAGGCTAGCACAGGCTTTGTCAGACTGGATTATTGGGTGAAAGAAGAAGAGAGAATTTCTTTAAGTACCATTTTGCTGTTGTGGTTCTGACACTAAGGTGCTTCTGCTTTTACTTTTTACTTTTGCAGACTTTGTTTGATGATGTCTTTGAGATCATACAGACTATTTACCTGCTGGTGGGTACAGAATTAAATAAGAAGACTGTCACTAAGTATGCTTCTGGCACAGTCTATCAGAGCATGTGGGTATTATAATTTTTTTTCCATTCTTTTTTCTAGTTTAAAACTTTTTCTTTTAAACTATAAGCTTTGATTTCCACCTCATCAGGCACAAGCCAACCGGCCTCAGCGGTGCACTGTTGGGTTCAAAGGAGGATGGAGAGTATGTTAAACTCCCACCATATTCGGCCGTGGAGTCGCAGCTTAAACATTACAACACGGTCATTGCACAGGTCTGTGTCAATTATCAAACTGTGTATGGGACTTTAATACTGTCTATAACATGAACAGAGCTTTTCTCATTCCTAGATGGTTACTTTCACAAGTAATCCCAATCCCTCTGATGACAACATATCCGGAATTGTTTGCAACTTTTTACTAAGTGATGGAAAGTCGGACATTAAGCTGCAAAACTTGACGGAGAGGGTTGAGGTACTGCTATCATTAAAATTGTGTTGTTGGAACTGTTATCTACTGGGGGCTGATTCACAAATTAGGACAGTTGTTATTTCAGGATTAGTTCAACATAAAGATGCCTCCAAGGATGTTCAAACAATAAAATAAGTATCTTAACGCTCTACTTAAATCGAGGTAGAAATAGAGATGCATATACTCCTGCAGTAATAAACCATGTCAGCTCATCATCACTTGTAATCACTATTAAAGCCACACTATGTAGCAATAGCACTTCTGACCACCAACATGCTCTTCCTCATTCCCCCAGATCTTCATGCGCCGTCCAAATGCTTCAGCATTGTTGAAAAGAACTATTGAGTTGGAGAAAGACAAAAAAGCACTCACACAAGTTAACATCTCAGACCCTCAGATGACCATCTTCTTCAGTGTGGAGCCCATTGACAATAATGTGTCCCTGGCTCTTTCTTTGTCTCACAATTCACCCCCCAATTCTACATATTTCACCAGCAAAACCATCTTGAGCCAAAGAGGTAACTAACCAACAGCATACTGGTCTATGATAGAGTGCAGCATGAGATTTAGATTTCTATCATTCTTTGTTGTTAAATTGAGATAATGGGTTTATGCTTTTTTTTTTTTTTCTTTAGGAGGCTATCGCTGGATGATATCCCCAGAGATGCTAAATCAGACTCCTGGGATGTGGTATTTTGACGTCAGACTCTTGAATTACACTGAGGTCACAGGCGTGACGCTAAGAATCTCCTCTTTCATGAGCAAGTGTCTCTACTGGCACAAGGACAAGCAGCAGTGGAGAACTGATGGCTGCATGGTCAGTGGATATAAATTGCTGTCATAACTTAGTGTTACTTTGCGTCTGCATGAACATTAATATTCTGGTGGAAGCAGCAGTTACACATAACTTTGTGAAATGATGTATTTTCTTTCAGGTGGGGGAGGAAACCACTCCAGATCTTACACAGTGTTTGTGTAACCACCTAACTCTCTTTGGGAGCTCCTTCTTTGTGATGCCAAACTACGTTGACGTATCTCGCACAGCTGAACTGTTTGCCACCGTAAATAAGAACTATGTGGTACTCGCCCTGCTGTGTACTTTCTTCAGCCTCTACCTGATGACGCTGCTGTGGGCCTGCTATGCTGACCGCAGGTCACACTCTAAGGTCAGATGGGTCTCATTATAGCAAGTCTTTCTGGGTGTGTTCTTGCAACAGTTCACATTCATGCTTTACCACTATGTTTTTACTGAACTATCAGAGGAAGATGACTCTACTGGACGACAATCACCCAGGAGCTCAGTACAACTACCTGATCTGTGTCCAAACTGGTCATCGCAAGAATGCTGGGACATCTGCTAATGTAAGAGATTCTTTTCATGGATACTTGTCTTTTCTTTTTTTTAAATCCCTTCTTTATTGATGCAGATGTACAACAAAGTATTAGGACCACACTGACGTCGTAATTTCATGAAAACATATTACCAGTAAAAAGCTATAAATAAATAAGAAAAGGGCCATTGTGGAAAAGAGGTGGACGAGAGAGGTAGGTGGGGTGGATTGGGTGGAGAAGAGGGTCTGAAGTTACTGTATCTGTGATAGAAGAGTAGCAGGGAGAATAAAGGGAAATGTTTACAAGATGGACGTGAGATCAGTACAGTCATATGGCTTGGACACAGCAGCACTGACCAAGAGACAGGAAACAGAGCAGTGGCAGAACTGAAGATGCTAGGAACATTAAGTGACAAGGATGGATGAATGAGTACAGAGGAAGAGCCAGGGTTAGACACCTTAGAGATAAAGTTAGTAAGTCTAGATGGAGATGGAGTGGACACATAAAGAGGAAGGATAGTGAATAGATTGGTCAAAGGATGACATAGATGGAGCTGCCAGGTAAGGAAGAAAAGGAGGAAGATCAGAGAGATTTCCTGATGTATTGAAAGAGGATATGCTCTTGGTTGGTGTTATATAAAGAGGTGCAGGGGACATTGTAAGATGGAGACAAATGATCTTCTGTGGCAACTACTAAAGGGAAAAGCAAAGAGACAAAAAATCTTCATATTAGAATAAAGGATAAATTAATAATTTTATAAGAATAAAGTTGTACATTTGTGGGAACAGAGTTGTCATTTTCTGAGGGTTAATTCATAGCACAAAGCAAACTTCATTAAGCACAATAACGTCCAAACAGTTTCTTGTATATTTTATTCAAGGTCCTGATGATAATGGGTTCTTTTGTGTGTGTTGACTATTTACACTGAAGTAATAGACGCAAGGTTGTCTAATAAAGTGATTGTTATGAAACTTACATTCCAACAACCAGTGTGAAAGCCTTGACACAGTAATACGGTATATGTATATATATATATATATATATATATATATGTTTGTTTGTTTTTTTCACAGCTAATTTGTAGAGCTATTTGCCTCTTTGAGTCATACAGGTTCCTAAATAAGCAGTACAGTTTGGCTAAACTAGCGTGATTCTAGAAATATCCATCATGTGGATTACTGATGCGTGACACGAGTGCTGCTTCACTGGTGCTCTCCTGCAGGTCACAGTGAAGCTGACTGGCTCAGAAGGAGAGAGTACCACCCACAGTCTCACAGATCCTGACAAGCCTGTGTTTGAGAGGGGAGCTACCGATATGTTCCTCCTCGCCACCCCCTTCCCGCTTGGTGACGTTCGGAGCGTCCGACTGCAGCACGATAACTCTGGAGGTCACCCATCTTGGTACAAGATACCGAGCTTTTTAAACAGAAAACCACATCAGAACATGACGCAGTGCTTAAAGGGAAAGTTTACTCTTATGTTCAAGAAACAGCAGTTCATGAAGCTGCCAATAGCAGCTATTTGAAGTGAGACTATACAGTCCTGTGACATTTTTCCGCATTCTATACGAATGCCTACGTACAGTCTTATACATTAAATAGAGCAGGACTATGATATAGAAATATAATTTTAATCATAAAAATATGTTTCTAATAAAGTACTGTAGCTAACGTGACGCTCATAGTTGATGCCAGCTTTATTCAGGATAGGTTAAATACGGGCTATTCTCCTTACACTAATATTCTCTTTGGCTGCACTTTAGAAATGTGAAACTGCTGTAAGTGATAGATGGAAACGTGAAAGTAAAGTGTAATGCAAAAAAAAAAGAGTATTTAAATTCCAATAAAAGGGTTCACATAGTGATATTGTAATCATCCTATGAATTTCCTTTTAAAGGTTTATTAAGAAGGTGACGATACAAGACCTACTCACTCGAAATGTGTGGCATTTCTTTTGTGACTGTTGGCTGGGTGCTGACCGAGGAGATGGCACGATCAAGAAAACCTTCAATGCTGCAAAGAGCAATGAGATCGCCAGCTTCAGGTCAGGTTCAGACATCTTTATGCTGATGATGTAATACATTTCAGCTCTTGGAGTGGCTTTATCGAAAGATCTGTGTTACTATGTGTCCTTTTTATCTGTCAGGAACATTTTCCAAACCAGAACGCTGACCGGTTTTCGGGACGAACACATCTGGGTATCCATTGTGGATCCTCCCTCACGTAGCCCATTCACTCGTGCCCAGAGGGTTTCCTGCTGCATGAGCTTACTTCTCTGCACCATGGCCATCAATATCGCCTTCTGGAACATTCCTGTGGATGAGAACTCACCAGTCCTTTTCTCACTTGGTAACCGCAGACTCTCCAAAGTTTCAGTCAGGAAGAGAGACTCCTATTTCCTATTTGAATGAATTCCACTGTTAACTTTTCACTGCATCATAAAGCATTTTAAAATAGCGAGTGATCACTACACTCCCTCTCAGATGCATCTAGAAAATGTGATTAGTTACAACAGCACACTCACGGTTTTGTCAGGCAAAAATAAAGTATCAGCTATAAGAAGAATTAATTGGATGCTTGCTCCAACACCTCCGCTTCCGTTTGAAGAGTTGAACTATGAGTGGAGATTAGTTTCTGATGGTTCACAGAAAAAACCTCATGCAAGCATGAGAGGCATAGGGGCTGGGATTTCACAAGTGGCCTGTTTTGAGTTGCTTCATATTGTAGTGACCCAGCCTGAAGTTTGGGAAGCTCTTTGGGCCAGGTGCTGTCAATTAGGGGATGCCCGGTAGGATTCTGACCTGGACAAGCGCTGTAAGGGCGTATCTGGGTTGGGAGTGTGTTCAGTGTATAAGCAGCTGCAGCACTGTGAGTTACGCTCTTGTCAGTTCTAAATAATAGAGCAGCACTAGATGTCTATCGTCATCCTCGTCTCACTGGTAAATGCTACAATATCAACAACGCTGTGTAACTGCTCTTGTGATTGTCCAGGGTCACTGGAGATCACGTGGCAGGAGATCATGGTTGGGGTGCAGAGTGGTCTCCTCATGTTCCCTATCAACATCCTCATCATCACCATTTTCCGAAGCATTCGACCTCGCATTGTGTCAAAATCTAAAAAGAATGACCCTGAAGAGACCTTTAGACCCCGCCCAGTGACCGTGGCAAATCTACTGAAGGTGTGTTTTGTCATGTTTGGCTTTGACTTTGGTTTACTTATCTGAGCTATGTGAAACAGCAGACCAGTTGCTAGACATCTTCAATGTTTTTGTTTGTCGTTCTGCATTTCTTCAGGAGACAGAAGAGATTATTACCTTGGTGGGCATGAATGCAAGAAACAAGATGCAAGAGATGTCCAAGCTGGAGTTCACTGTTGACCTTTGCCCCGCCTTGGAAAACCTGCATGACTTCATCCGGCACATGCAAGGTAGCTGTTAGTCAATTATTGGCGTTAATTATTTTGACACGTGTTAACACACTTAAAAAAAAACAAAAAAAAAACTTTTACTTTGAAAGTCTGTTCCTCTCAGAATCTGAACAGAAAAGAACTAGCATGGATTGAAAAATGGAGAAAGGTAAATCTATCATCGACATTTTAATTTCAAACTGCTTCCAGACGGTGGAGTTGATAGAAGAAAAGTTACTTGTAGACACTGCAAAGCTGAATCTTCTATCACTGGAGCAATGTTGACAACACAATGCTGCAATGCTACAGAAATGCACACATTTTCATGCCTCTTGGATTACCACAACAGACCAAAACTATACTTCCCTCCTCAAGAAAATCAGTTTCGAACCCTCATTGCAAGGTATGTGTACATCAAACTTTCACAGGTGAGGCTGAGAGTGACAACCACTGGGTGTACAGCAGCAAGTTTGTCCTGGCTGGCCTCTGTCGTCTCCTGGCGTGCCTGAAGAAACTGGATGGAAAAAGCTTCACAAATGAACAAGAGTATCAGAATGCCCTCAGCACCACCAACATGCTGGTTCTCAAGGCTGAGATGGTCTTCAGCAGCCACCTGGCCAACTGGTCAGTCAGTTCAAATAGACACATACGACACAAACACTTGCTTAGAGCAGAGCGATTACTGGTTTTGTTCAACTCATGTAATCTTGTGTGTTATTGAATTATCTCCATTTTTTTCTTTATGCAGTCCACCTCCTGTGAGGAGGGAAAAGAAGAAGACTTCATCAGGCTGCCGGCTGCCCTGGTGGTTTGTGTTCCTGGGATGGTTCCTCTTGCTGTCCATCAGTGCAATATCAACTTACTTCACGCTTCTGTATGGTTTTGAGTATGGCAGAGAGAAGTCCATCAAGTGGGTCATGTCTCTGGGCCTCTCCCTCTTTGAGAGCATCTTCATACTGCAGCCCCTCAAGGTGGATACACCGGGATACAAAAGTCACTTCATTTAGAATTTTAATCAAAAAACTGTATTTACTTTTGAGTATGTCACACTAAGAAAACGGTAACGTAACAATGTTGAGGATACTTTGTTTTCTATTAAATAAATTGGTTTGTTTAAAGGCCTCTAAAGTGCCATTATCTCTCTTTGTTCGGGCATACAATATTTATGAAGGATTTTACTGTGGCTTTGGTTCACAGGTGATAGGTCTTGCTGTGTTTTTTGCTCTGCTCATGAAACCTGTGGCTGTGGAGGACACGGAAGAAGTAGAGCAAGTGCTCTTGGGTAAGAATATTACATATATTCATACATTATCTATATCTCTGGTTCATCTTATGTGATGTTTTGCTATGATGTGTTGCAGTGTTTATGTACTTTTTTAAATTTAGCTCATTGTTTTGGATCAAACTCACTAGCATTGATTCCAGATTTTATGTCTAGCCTACTGTATGTCACTTTCTCAGATGAATATACCTTTAAAAGCTTTCAATATATCAAATTAAAACCACAGTCATGGTCATTGAAGGGTAATTACAGAAACTTATTGATACACCATCTTGGGAAGCTGGTTTATGTTAAAATGATGAATACTATTAAATGGATATTTGAGGGGTGAAAGAAGCAAAATAACTGACAGGAAATTTCAAAAAGGCTTCATGACTTCACTGAAGCCTCAGTGGAGCTTTAAACATATATCTAATCCAATCCAACTTTATTTGTTAAGCACTTTAAAAACAACAACAGCTGACCAAAGTGCTGTACAGAATAATAAATAAAACATCATAAGTAGAAGACAAAACAG
>JBAMYA010047281.1:0-10497 GCA_037176975.1 Arrhamphus sclerolepis | reverse complement strand
TGAGCTGGGATAGGCTCCAGCAGACCCCCGTGACCCTGAACAGGAAATAGCGGGTATAGATGATGGATGGATGGATTTGCAAAAAGTCTCAATCTCACAAAGTTAAAAATTTAAATTTTTTTTATAAAAAAAACTTTTTTTTTTTCAAACTTGAGATTTAGAAGAAAAAAAGAACAGATTTTTATAGAAAGTAAATTTGTATTTTGAAGGTTGCGTTTGTGTCTTTGGCTCTGCGTTCTGCTCCCAAGTGGAGACCTGTGGTATTACATGTGCTGCTGCCTTGTATGGAAACAAGGAACGGAGCAAGGTGTACTTGTTGAGCTGAAAGTATATGCCAGGCCTCAGATATTCAGCTTTGGCTGATCCTCATCAGCTTTTTCAAGGTGGTAGGAATTCAGACGCAAATGCGAACATCAAGGTTGTGTCATACTTACTGGTGGAAGGCCACAGGTAAACCAGTGAGAGGATCTCAGAGAAGATCTCAGCTGTGACTGAGGTGCATGTGTACTTACTATTTATGAGAACATATTGTGAGTGTGTTCACATTGTCAGCAGTGTCTTTGGGAAGAACACTGCAGTTACCCGGATGGTGCACAGAAAAATTAATGTGGAACGCTGAACATTTTGTGGATAAATGGTTGGTACCTTGTTGATGTAGCTGCAGTGGCAGGACACTTGTTTGCTGCATTTTCTCGCTGTAAAGCTTTCACAGTGTGAGAATACATCAAGTAGATTAAAAAAAGACAAATGCTGGCTTTCCAACTTCACTTTTTCGTGTGCTTTAAATTCCAAAACAGTTTGGTGTCAGAGGTGGAATCGCTCACATGGTTCTGCATGAACCGTGAAGGCAGATGTGCTACGTCAGTCTGAATTACCGAATCTTAGCTCTACACCACTGATTTTAAGGTGAAATGCTACTTTTTATGGGTTGTGAACCTTGAGTTCTCTTCTTTTGGGTATGTGCTGGCAGATGATTGGCCAGATCAATATCAGAACCAGAAACAAACATTACAAATCGTGATTTTCCTCTATGTACGGTGCCCTTCTCTCTTGCTGTTTCCCTCACAGTCTGCGTACCTGTGTGCATTCTCTACATGGGGTATTCAATAATAGATGAAAGTTTTTTCTCTTCTAAAGCCAGAACCTGGAAACGCTGAAGTGGACCAGCAGGAGGGAGGATTTCATATGTACGCACACACTCCTCAGAGTCAGCAGTAATGGCTCCCTCAGGGAACAGCCTTATCAATATCCAAGAAGAGGCAGCAGAGAGACGATCAAAGGTTGAACAATTAAAACTGTGATTCAAACACCAAACAGAAACTTTATTCTGCAGATGAGACTGGGAGGTTCAGGTTTAAAAATGCAAAACCTGAGATGGTGATGGTGGAGCTTTATTGCCACCTTGAAGGGAGAAAAAAATCTTATCTTTGAAGGACAAAAAATAAGTTATAATACCCCCGTTAGAGCTAATTAATCTTGCCCAAAAGTCTTGGGAAGACAATCAGATCAGTCTATCCTTGTAGACGGTCATTGAGAGGTGTTTAATGTGATGATGGCAAAGCTGAGATGTTGTAGTCTGGATGGTAAACAAATAAGATGGCTGCAGCAGAGGAACTGCGGTCGTTTAAATCAGCATAGTTATCATCTACTAAGGAATTGGACTTCCGTGACAATCAGTTAGGGTTAGGGTTTGAGCACACCGGTTATTCTTAAATTCTGCTGCAAAAACAGAAACAATTGTTGGACTTCATTTGCTTCGTCTCTCTATACGTCACCTTGTCGATTGCTCCAATTGGCAGTTTAAGAAACAATAGTTGGTCCTCCTGGGTGAGGAGGTCGTGTGGTTCATCTTCACTCTCTCCCTGTACATTTTGGAAGTCTCTTCTGGCGGGCAGCTAAGCCGAGCCAGTTTAAATGTGGTTGGTTAGGGACAAGAATAACAGAGAATCTGGTCAATTTTCAAAATAAACTTTACTTAAACACATAGCTGCCAACTCTCACGCAACAAGCACAGAGATGTGTCTGTTACTTTCACACCTGTTGGGGTTTACTATGATCTACTTGGTGAGAAGTTTCTGGAATACCAGCCAATGCCATTGCCGCCCTGCAGGACCCAGAGGACATTGATACTGAAAACTTCTGGGCTGAAATGGCAACCTGAAAACATAAGTTCAAGATTATTCTTGCAACAAATCAAACAATTCAAATCAATTACAATGTTTCCATACACCATTCCCCCATCTTGGATGGCTTCGTGCATGGCAAAAGTTTGGTGTCCCAACTATATCTCACTCCTTAGAAAAGTTGGCAGCATTAACACATGGAGGTTGTATTAAAAAAAAAAAAAAATCAGTGGAAGACTTTTCAACCATGTAGGTTAATTTTAGTTTAGGAATTTAGCAGAGTACTGCACGATTTTCATGTGATCTCACGATTTTCTGATAAACTCTTAATCTCACCAATCCAACTAAGACACACACGCACACACACGCACACACACACACACGCACACACACGCACACACACACACATACATTTTGAATCCAAAAACTCTGAATTCTCACCACTTGTTGACTTTGAGTTAGATTTTGAACTCCAGTTTGTTGAAGCTATTTTCTGAAACAGGCCCTCTGGAGCTTTCAAAAACTGGTTTTGTTTGTGTCAAAGCTGACAAAATAAAACCTGGGGCACTGCATGTTGAAAGACAAATAAACCACTCAAGGATGCAAACACATTTTAAATCGGCAGCACAGATTTAATAATAGTAGCTGAGGTGAGTACTAAACTGCATTCTGGAGCCAAACACAGGATGTGAATGGATGATGTTCAACCTTTAGCATTAAATAAATATTATGGTTTTTCAATGTGATCGGTGGAAAAGCATGATTCAGTTCTAAGTAAGATGGACAGGAAAGTCCTTGTAAATTCATTGAAGAAAAAAAAAGCTTAGAATAATAATTTGATTTTTCTGTGTGTAACTGAAGGATACAGTGAAAGTAAGAGGGTGATCGGGAGGACCGTCACATCAGCTGTGTGGACTTTTAGGTAACAGAACGGTCAAACCTTCCTCAGCATTTTCCACACGCCACTTCCTGGATATTTTAAAAAGGACCTATTACAAATAAATAACTATTTTTAACTAATTATAAATTGTACTCATTTTACTTTGGCTCAAGTCTCAACAGCAGTTACATAGCTCACCCAACCTAAGGAAAAAAATACTTCACAAGTACTTTGTCTTATTTATTTTTTTTTTTAATCGTTTTTCTTGAATCCACATCAGACTTCTTGCTGAAGTGTTCGAACAGAAATGTTTTCTTTTGCCCGACTACAGGGATGCTGGGTCCAACCATGCTGATGTTGGGTCCTACCATGGCAATGTTGAGTCCTACCAAGATGACGTTGGGTCCTACCATGATGATGTTGGGTCCTACCATGGTAATGTTGGGTCCTACCATAATGACATTGGGTCCTACCATGATGATGTTGGGTCCTACTATCGTAATGTTGGTTCCTACTATGATGATGCTGGGCCCTACCATGATGATGTTGGGTCCTACCATGGTAATGTTGGGTCCTACCATGATGATGTTGGGTCCTACCATGCTGATGTTGGGTCCTACCATGGTAATGTTGGGTCCTACCATGATGATGTTGGGTCCTACCATGGTAATGTTGGGTCCTACCATGATGACATTGGGTCCTACCATGATGATGTTGGGTTCTACTATGACAGCGGGACAATAGTTGAGTGGTTAGGACTGAGACAGCCAGATGATTCAGATGGATCTCGGTTCAGCTGGTCTTTCTGTGTGGAGTTGGAATGTTCTCCCCGTGTCTGCGTGTATTTACCCTAACCCTAACCCTTCTACCATGAATACATGCTGTTTAGGCTAATTGATAGCACAAAATTAAACCTAGGTGTCATTTACATAAACTGTAATGTAATTTGATTTATGGCAACACAGGGAGTAATTATAGGAGTAAATGGGTCCATTAAATAAATTGATCTAGTTAATGTTTGGCAGTGAGAGGAAGCTTCTTGAATTGTAAAAGCGCCCTGAGTGGTTCCTAGGATAGAAAGGAGATATACAGATGCGTTGTTGTTGTAATAAACAATCTTGAGTAATTTTAACTCCAGAATCTTCCTCTAATTTTGGCCAGAGGCAGCATCAACATCTCTGGGTGGCATCTGGGAGGTGGACAGTGGAAACATGCATTATGGTTGGATTTATTTATTTTATTAATCCCAGGGCTCTCCCCCATCTACATCATTAGTACTGGTTGGGGCTCAAACCAGCAACCTTCCAGTTGCCAGTACAATTCCTCAACCAGTAGCCATGGATGAACTCTTCTTTTACAAAGGTGAGGCTGAGGAAGGGAAGGTTATCACAGCAGCTCCTGAACTGATGACTGTCGATGAAACTGAAATGCTTCTTTTCTTGGTATTATGATTCTTAAAGCACGACACAAAGAAATAGCAACATCACAAAGTTGTAAAAGGATCAGCTTAATGCAAAACTGGATGTACATTAACAAATTAAATCAGGCTGAGGAGAAAAAAAACATGAAAGTAAACTAAATAATATTTTCAAATCCATCCATCATCTATACCCGCTATTTCCTGAGCAGGGTCACAGGGGTCCGCTGGAGCCCATCCCAGCCCACTTTGGGCAAAAGGCAGGGGTCCACCCTGGACAGGTCGCCAGTCCATCGCAGGGCCACATACATACAACCATTCACACTCCCAGTCACACCTAGGGACAATTTATGAACACCAATTAACCTAAGGGGCATGTCTTTGGACTGTGGGAGGAAGCTAGAGTACCCAGTGAGAACCAGGAACCTTCTTGCTATGAGGCAACAGTGCTGACCACCAAGCTACCGTGCTGCCCTCTTGTGAAATTATATACAAATACTTCCAGAACTACTTAAAGAAATGGGGTAAATAAAACAAACAAGCATAAAAAAACCAACAAAAAGTGAATAAAAAAGACTGATGCAAGCTATGATGCAACTAAATATGTGAAGCTTTTTTTTTCAGGAGGACAAACAAGCAAAAACTGGTGAAAGTAAAGAAGTAATCACAAGAAAAGTGCAAAGAAAACATAAGTATAATGTCAAATGAAATGTCTCCTAATTTTCATATAAATGTCTCACCTTCTTCTATTCAAATTCCTTCTCATCAAAAACGTATGGGCTATTTTTTGCCATAAAATTCTTGAGCTGATAACTGGTTTTGCTCTGCCCGTCCACACTCACATCTCACACGGGTGGGGTGATGCTACACTTTGACCTGCTTCAAGTGGAACACCGGGGTTTACGTCTATGTTCATCATCAGGAAGTTTAAACCATCTTCTGTGAATAATGTCTGCCCCGAAGCACCCGCAGGTTTCTGCAGATAGACCACTCCTACGTGCTGCTTTGGGAACTGGTTTGATATGTCTCAACTTTTTCATTTTGTAAGACAATGACTCCCCTGCTGTCTGAAAACTACTTGAAGAATGATAAATGGCATCCAGTCAGTTCCATGTGTTGAAATAGAAATAACAAAAAAACTGAGAAAACCACATTAACTTTGTAAAATGATACACTGATTCCGAGAATGTAAGAAACATAATAATAACTGTATTTTCTCTGTAAACTGTCACATGCAAAAAAAATTATCTCTGAAGACATATTAATGTAAATATTTCTGTATAATCAGCTATGAAAAAAATGCCATATACTCAGAAACTTAAAATATAAAATATAGTTTAATTTTAAGTTTAATAATTACTGTACATAAAATAAAATAGGTGCAGTACAGCATCCTTAATGGTGCCAAAAGAGACAAGTTCATAGGACCTTTTAAGGTCAGCGTAACATCAACTGGGCTGCCCTGAACTGGTCCAAACTGGTCTCCTGAGGAGACCTAGACATGCACAGGGAGCTGGCCAGTAACAACATCCAGATGTCAGTCTGAGTAGTCGTCTGAGGTTTATATCTTTACTGAAGAAAAACAAACAACCTAAAAAAAAAAAAAGAATAAAATTCCAGTACCTTTTTGGACAATGTTTCTGATTCTTGGTATCAACTTTGAAGATTTCTTTTAGTTAGATGTTGGTAATCTGGTACATGAACGCCTCCATTGGTTACCCAAATTCATGGTTTAGTTTGGTCAGAAAACGTTCCAAAGAATGCAAATTACTTGCTCCACTGTCATGAAACAACCTGTCTAAAATGAGCGTGAGCCCTAACTGTAGAAAAAGTCAGGTGAAAAGTATGACTAAAAAAAAAAAGTCATATGGTAGGTTTTATTGTTATAGAAATGTGATTAAGTCGTTATGCAAGAAGATGGGACCACCTTTTACTGTTCAGTCTCTATGTGACTGCTAATGTGCTCCTTAAGAACATGGAGCCAACCAGCTTCATTTGCATTTACACACAGCAGTTACCATTGGAGAGATGTTCCTTTTTTTATCCTGCTTCTGGCACACAGTAATAACATCTCATCCCATCTCCTATTTTGCTCAAAGCTACAAGTCTTGCACATTTTACATGTACACCTGTACTGTACAATTTACCTAGGTGTGCATGTATAACGGTACCTCCCAGAAATCCAATTACATCCATGACTGGAGGTCGGTGAAGGGAACATGCACATAATTTACCAATTTGCCCATTATTCATAACCTCAACAACAACCAGGCTCGGAAAACATTTCCTAACTCACATTTCAACACTCATGTCTCATTATACTGGCTGAAAGAACATGGTCCATGGCGTCTTGGTATGTTTGAACATGTGATGTTAAAACCCTTGTGGGAGATTAATTTCAGTGCAAGTTCACATTATGACAGCAAGGAGGAAACTGTAAAACTGCATAATGTACTTGAAAGAAAGTAGGAAAAAAACTGGCCGATTGTGTTCATTAGTTGCAAAAGGTTAGATAATTATATAATAACCTACAAGCACATGGGGTCGTTGGAAAAAAAAGGCTACCTCTAGCCGTAGGTACAATGATTAATTGATGTTTTCTCTCTGGAAGTTCATTACTGTGTCCGCGCTCTCAATGACAAAACACAAGCCATGTTTCTTTGTTCTAACCCAGCTACCCTGGTGGACAGGCGTCTTATTGATCTAGGACCTTAACACAACAGTACTGCGCTTTTCCTGACTGCTGAAGACCCAAAAGAAGAGAGAGAGAAAAAAAAAAAGAGGAAAGCAGGAGGGAAAAGAAGTACATTTAGTCAGATATAAATTTAAACAAACCAGTTTTGAATAATTAACTTTTAAGAATGTGTCCAAGACTGTTATAATGAGAAAAAAAAAAAACTTAAAATTTGTTTGTCGTTAAAATGAAGGTAGCTCATGTTTGATTACAGCAAAAGTGTAAAATTAAGTATAAATAATACCAGGCTACAGTAGGAGAAGATGGAATGCAGCAAAGGTGAAAATCAAGTGAAAAAGTGTAATCTCTTTGTGTACGATGTAAACAGTGTAGCAGATTTAATTTTCTAGAAATGAGACGTTTGGCAACGTTAGACAAACCTCTGCCATTGAGCATTTTTTTAGGTATAATATTATTTAGCTTGCTTTTTAATTTGTCATTTGATATACAATTCCCACAGCGACAGCAATAATCACTAAATGTATGAATTCCTTATGAATATTATTGTTTCAGGCTTTTATTCACAGTGGACGCCAAGCACCCCTCTGTGGAGCGGTTCAGTATCTCAGGTAGTTTGTTAGACTTGCATGACTAAGTCCTCTAAGGGGAAAAAAATAAAATAAAATACTAGGGAGTTCACAAATCCACACCAGAAATTATCCCAGAACTTCAGAGCAATGATTGGTTGTTTCCAAAGTTGCGCGGTCAGTATTATCTGTCTTTGTGCTCTATTACCAGTATAACCCAGTATAACCCAGATACTACCAGATCTTGATTTGTCACAGATTTGGAATTACAAGAAGTGAATCTCGACCAGACTCTGATTCATGATTGGGTTGTATGCGCTTTTATTTGTTTGTTTGTTTGTTTTTTGTTATATTCTGTGGCTGCTGGATCAGTGACTTTGTGTCTCAGGGTGGTGACTTTGGCTTTCATGTGCTGGCTTTCACTGGGAAGAGCTTTATTTATCCATCATTTCCTGCTACAACTCTTCATGATGAACTACCAAGAAACAACCACATATTTGCGTACTTTATTTCCCAGGTAAATAAAATGTCAGGATCTTCTTCTGCTGCATCCGTGCAGAAGTTCCTGCATCTCTTTGCTTTTTTTTCCCCCATTTTTGTTCACATTCTTTACTTTGAGCTCCATATTTGCCCTTCCAAGTCTACAGAGGTCCTCTTTTCAATGATGGATCTCTTTTCAGCTGTTTTGTGCTGTTTGTAAGTTATTGACCTGGTGGAGGACTACAAAATTAGTTTTCAGACACATTTCACCCCCAATGACCTTGGTAAACGTATAATTCTATATTTTATTTGATACCCTCAAGACCCACAACTCCCACAGGCAGAAAAGCATTTCCAGAACCTCTTCCATGTTCGACTGTAACTTCGTAGTTTTGTTTTTATTATGTAAATTCATTCTAAATGAGTGATGCATCATTATAACGGAAAAAGAAAAAGCACTGCATTACCAGAAAGTTTTACTTTTAGTCTCAACTGTACAAAGATAATCACCACAGAAAGACCAGTTTATCTATTGAGGCTTGAGCAAACATTGCTCATTTTCAGCACTAGCTGCTCTTATTCAGCTCCAACTGGAGGAAATAACTGCAAATCTTTCACAATAAACTGTGTCATTCTGCTTTTTTTCTTTTATTTTTAATACTCCCATTTCTGCAGATGAAGAATGGGTTTTAATTTAGGTGTCAGACTTCTGCCATGCACCAAGGAAGCTGTGACTGCTAATTAGATGCCTCAAAGATCATTAATAACATAAATTAGTTTTATTAATTAAAGTGCTTGCAACCAGTGCTGACTGTGTCTGTGTTAATGATTTTAGGCCTATTTATTTTTAAGATGATAAATACGCTACCTTGACATGATGAGGTCAGGATGGTTTCATTTTAGTTTGGCGTGCCACACTATGGACATGGATAGAGATTACACTTCAGAAAGTCTGGTCATGACTGGAGACAATGTAAGCAATGCTTGTACATCAAATGTGATTATCTCGCACCAGCAGCTACAAAATCTTTATAGGATTACTGGAATTAATCTAGATTAAATTAATAAATACAGCATAGATCCTGAAGCTCATCAGAACTTTGTTACTGACCACCGTGGAACTAATAAAAGCTCTTTAGTAGTTTCTGTGCAGGCATCTAGAGACCACTTGTGTTGTAATAGACAATGTATAAATAAAATTGAATTGAATTACAAAGCATTTTGTTTTTGTTGTTTTCTGGGTTTTATCTACAAATAAATGTGTTTTTAATTGTGATAAAGCGCTGGCTGACCACGGCTCAGTGAATGCGACTTGTTTTTCAGGTCAGCAACAGAGCAAGTGTTTTTGCTTCATTACAACACTTCATGGAGGACTGTTTTATGAACAAGCCTGAGTACACAGCTGGAGCTGAAGGTCGATGAAACCTGATAGACTAGTGGCAAGTATGTCTCTGTAACTGTTGTGTTGGCAGCTGCCCTGTTTGCTTTCAGGAAGAGCATCGCCTTGTGTTTCTCAGTCCACTCAAATAACTCCATGCTTTTGGAGTTATGCTGTATAATATGGCCACTGTAAGATGTCCATATCAGCACTTATCTGTGCACTGTTTGAGGGAAGAGCGACTACAAGACTGCAAACGTGACATGCAGCTCTAGTGGTGGAGTGTGGATGCACAACTTTTCCAACTCTTAGTTGAAACACAGCTGTGGACTTATAGGCTATAATTAATAATTTATGAAAGTGCATATTACATCAATTGTGCATATTCATTTTGCTGCAACAAACAATTTAACAATCTGCAGTGTGGAAACTACCTGAACGGTTTGCTACTTTGGGAAAATTAGCACACAACTACGCGTGTTGCTGGTATACTGTATCTCATAATGCTTTGTGTGCACAGTTTTTTTTTTTTTTCTACATGTCTATTTTGTGCACGATTATGTAAAATCACAAAACATATCAATTTACAATTTGCAATCAAACAGAAGGAAAAAATGTTGGATGCAAGCACTCAGTAAAACTGAGACAGAAATGGAAAGTGAAGGAAATATTATGGAAGATGCATGTCTTTAAGCACAGCGCGCTCTCCTCTCACTCCACCGTGATTGTTCTCCCTCTCTGCTGGAGCTCCTCAGATGTCACTCCTGTGCATCTTCCTTTTCCCATCATCCTGTCACCACTCTGTCTTCCTCCGCTCCACATCCAGCTGAACCATCGTGCATATCCGCTTCGTGTCTGCGGTGCAGCTCAACTCTAAGTCGAAGTTTCAACTCTCAACAACAAAAGCAATGTTGAGAAAGGGAAAAGAATAACAGATATAGAAAAAAAGTATATTTGG
>JBAMYA010047280.1:135-10497 GCA_037176975.1 Arrhamphus sclerolepis | reverse complement strand
ACCCCCAAAACTCACCCACAACCCCCGCGTCAATTAATGACGAAAAAGGGGTACCTTTCGCGTCAATCTGTGACGCATGGGGGTGTTGCCCAAGCGTCAATATATGACGTTAAGGGAGTGAGAATGTGTTAAAATATACTGTAACTTAACCTACCTGCACTGGCTGATTGCTCATGGCTTTGGTCAGAAAGTCTAAAATATGACCAACAGTAAATCAGATTCTTGATCATCTTCATGGTCGGCAAATATAATCTCTGATGATCAACATATCACTTTTTCCACAATTCCACAATCCATCTAGCAAAACTATCAGTCTCTAACATCATTGAGGAGGAATTTTGTTCCATTCTTCTTTTGATCATTGCTTCAGCTCATTGAGGTTTTTGAATATTTCTTAAGATCCCACCACAGCATTTTAATTTGGTTGAGCTCTGGGCTTCGACTTGGCCATTCCAAAACACAGATTTTTTCATTTTCTCCATTATTTTGATGTACATTTGCAAGACCAAACCTGTTGGACAATATTCCCAGGTCCTGTGAACGCACTGCAAAAACATTCTAGATGTTTCTGTGCTCCAACACACCTGGCTCAACTGCAATCTTTTTTACTCATGTGCTAGATCACTACAGACACTCAGCATTTCTAATCAGGATTTAACAGGGTGAAGATCTGTGCCTGTCGTAAAAATGAGCTATTTAGTTGATGTTTGCAGCATTCAATGACACAAAGATCTTTATGCATGACAGCGTTCCATCAGATGTATTCAAATTCTTCATTCCTTGGCTAGGCCATGACTAACCTCAGAGATGACAAAGTAAAGGCCTGACTCCTCACTCGTCCCACTGAGGATTGTGGGGTCTTGTCAAACATGAGATATGTAGTGAGGACAGACAACGCATCACTTTGAACAGCACGGAGAGCGCTGTGGTTGCTGCTTCAGCGAAACTTGAACACATCAAGAAGCCAACTCCATGGATGGATGGCATTTGTTAGCTGTTCAGTCGGAAAGCAGCTGCACTAGAACCCAAGCATTTTTTCCCACCAAATTTGTATTTAATGCACCACAATGTGCCAAATGGTGGTTATTCTGTAGTATACTAACTGTGAAAACATCCTTAGCCAGTACTTATATGTTATCTCCATATGAGCTAAAAATGGGCTGCAAAATCGATCGCATATAGGTGTGTCTCCAGGTTCCATGGGGGCCCTTACCTTTGTTTTCCCATATGGACTCTGATTGGGATCTTCCTTGATTTTGGGTGGTTTCTAATATGGGGCATATATCAATGGATCTACTATATATGGGACCCATCCGATTTGCCACGTTCTTAGCCTGTTTAGTATACTTGCATCTTTTATGGGCCCCATAGACTTGAACCACACAAGGAATGTACTCTTCTCCACACTGTACCATTTTGGTCACCTCAAATGAAAGATGGTAAATTGCTGAAACAATGTTCCATCGTAGCTCAAAGACAGTGGTGGCTGATCTCACAATGAGACAGGAACAAAGATGAAAGAACCGTTGTGTGACCAAAGATGGGCTGCGAACCTTCGCCGCCTCTACAATCTCTGTCAGCTATCCAACCAATAGGAATGTACCATGAAATAACGTAAACATCAGCCTATCTACACAGCACAATAACCTAGCAACAGCAGCACCAGAAAGAAGAAAGACACTTCTTTTTCTTGATTCTATTTTTTCTATTTTCAAGGCAGACAAACATCACAATGACAATGCAAACTTTTGTGTCATTGGAGCGTTAGCACAACCTGCTAATGGTGCGATGATGCTGCATTTAGAGAATGAAATACACTCAGATTTATTTCTGTCATGGCCACGATTCAATGTATGTTCAATTGCATTGGAAGATGCTGTAAATTATTTATCTACAGATTTCACGTCTTGCACTGTGATTTGAATTAATGTTACAAGTCTGAAAAAGTCATAGAGTGTGGACCAAGCATTAGGGTTTGCTAATTGAAGATGGCAGTGAGCAGGTAGCGGTGCTTGCAAAAACAGTCCCTTTTATACACTTTTTGTACACATACAAAGTAAAAGTGACCTCTGTTTGTCTGTAGGGACCCTATTTCCACTATCACTTAAGTGGAATGGCATTTTAGAGTTCTGTCAGAGATGTAAAATAACAGTTTATTTTAATGTAGTTCTGTTAGCCCCCTGTGCTAACAATAATTGACATTTTGCTGCAAACACATTCCATTCTAATTCTAAACTGCTCTGATTCACATCACGTAATGAGTTTGTACTCCCTCCCGAGTTTACAGACAAAATGTTTTAACTGCAGAGTATTCTTTCAAGGCTTCAAAGAGTTGTGCATTTTTTCAACAATTAAATTACTTCAAAGGAATATAACTGCACATGTAATGAGATGAAAATATTACCTGTAGTCGGTCCCCTCCACCGGCGCATAGGCATATGTCCTCTGACCATGGTCAATGTATCGCTTTGAGGGTGAAATAATTGTCATTACATTTCTAAGCAGATGTTGGCACCAAAGTGATGAATATCAAAAATTAAGGGAGTACCTCATCTTGATATTTCACCAGGGTAGAAATGATGTACTCTCCTTTTTGACCATCAATCATATTTTTCCTCATCTGTCAAGCACATATGTCACAATTACTTTTTAAGCTTTTTGAAATCTTATAAAATTAAGTATAATATAATTTCCAAACCTCCACTTTGATGTCATTTTCAAGCTCGGCATCCAAGAAGTCGAGCGTCACAGGTTCATCAAATTTTGAAGTCTGCATGAGCAACGTAAGCAGAGAGTCACTATTACATACAAACTCATCTTCTAGATCTTCATTTTTCAAAAGAAAACAAAAATAAAAACAGATTCTGCTGCTTCTTAAAAAGGGAACTAATTATGAACTAATTGTTTGTTAACTCTTAATCATCTGTAACCAATCTGTGTGATACACAGTTTACGAGAAAGGCGCATATCTCAAAGGTCACTGGGAAATATTTTGCGAGGCAAACAAACATCATCCTGCAACCAGATGATTGAGTTGTTTAGAAAAACATAAAGAAACTATGCCAAAATCTGCCAAAGGATACAAACACAGCTAGCACACAGATTCAGACAAACATCAGGCAGCAGATACCAAAGCACACCTCAAACTGGAGAGCAGCATCTAAAAACGTTATGATGCTGTGTTGCAAACCCTTATTTTATTCAGAAGAAAACATAGACAATGTATTAAATTCAGTTTAAAGGAGACATAGAATAGGTGGCATAGAATGGTTGAACAGGATATTTATCCTTGTTCTGTGAAGTGATATATAGACAACAAAATTTTGGTTTTGTCTGTAATGGTCAAAAGTTTCCTAAAAACCTCTCTCAGAAAGCTGTGTTAGATGGGGGGATTTTAAATGTGTAGTTTTGCACCTATTTAGCATCCATCTTGGGCTTAACTGGCAACATCAATACGAAATGCAAGGCCTTGATGCTGATTGGCTGCCTTTGCTGCCACTCAAAAGAGACTTTGCCAGCTTTGGAAAAAGGAGAGCAACTTTCTAAAGCTATGGCCAATGCAAAGAGTTTAGATTGGGCCCAAAAAATCTGTCCTGCCCCAACCCGAGCTCGTGTACATTCTGTCCAAACCCGGCCCGGCCTGAATTTGGGTTGGGTATTAAGCTGGGCTCGGGCACAGAATTCAACCTCTATTTGCTATGTTGTGATCATAATGCCATAGCTTCATATAAATTAGGACAAGAGGGGGCAATAAGATACATTTTACATCATTTGTATCCGTTGTTCAGATTGTCCCAATTTCTAAAGACATTTCTAAAGGAGGAATTTCAATGACACTGAGATGTTCAGAATGTCTAGGATTTTTTGTATGTTTTTGAATGCAGGTAGACTATCGTTATTCAACAAAGACAAGGTAAAAACGGATTTTGATTCTATGTCTCCTTTAATATATCAGCTCATTTTGAATTTCATGGCAACAAAACTTTTCAAAGAAGTTGGGACATGGTCAATAAAAGGCTAAAAAAGTAAGTAGTACCAAAAAGAAACACCTGAAGGAACATCTTGCAACCAAACTAAAGTAGCATGAAAAGAGTAGAGCTTCTTAAGAGTCCAGAAAAGTGTAAACTGCATTCACCAATCTTGAATCTCTGAAAATCTCAATTTTTCTGCAGACCAAAGTGTAATCAAGTGGACCCTCACTGAGGTTTTAGAGGGACATATGCTCCCATCCACACAGGGAAGCATGTGTGTCTTTGAACAAGACATGCTCAACTCCATATCTGCTTCCAGGAGTCCAGGAGGTCCAACTGAAAACATTTACCGTTTTGTGAAAACTCAAGCAACTTTATGTACTGTAGTTAAAAGAGGACAGAATGTTACACTACCAAATTCAAAATCATCTTGTACTTTGAATTAAATATATTTGTTGAGAACATTTAACAATTGTTGCATTCTGTTTATTTACATTTTGTCACCCAACCTTTGGGAATTGGGATTGTCACCGAAAAATGCGGCGTTCAAACAGTTCGATTTTGGCCATCTCAGATGAAAGAAAAGTTGTCCATTGTACCTCAGAAACGGTGTTGGTAGACAGGAGCAAAGGTGAAAGACAGAACCATCTTGCGAGCACATGCACACCGCTACAACAACGCTAACATTTGAGTCATCAGTGCATTAGCACATTACCAGCAACCTGCTAATGACACAATGATGATGAGTTTAGAACCTGAAATACACTCAGATTTCTGTCATAGCCATAATTCAACATATGTTCAATCACACATTAATTATCTACCTATTTTGCGTTGTTCAATGTGACTAGCATTAATTTTGTAAGGCTGTAAAACTCGTACAGTGTGAACCCAGTCCTCTTCCCCACAAAAAACGTCTCAATTTAAAACAAAAGTTGTCTCACCAAAGGTCATGCGTACTATCTTATCATAAAGTGAATTTTAGCAAAAACAAACAGCCTTTTCTTTCTTCTGCTCTTTTCACTTGGAAAAACAATTTTCGAATATAATCTGTTTTTCAGTTGGAAAAAAAATGAGAACTTGGGGAGATTATCCCTGTAAATAATTTTTATCACTTCTTCATAAGCAGAGGAAACAATGTACAGCAAAGACTAATTTCATTTTATCCCACAGGAATTCCTTAGTGCCCAGATAACTCAGAAAAAAAGAAAATGTCTGGAATCTCTGTTTTGAATAAAAGACAAAATATTTGTCTTACCAGCGGCTGAAGATTGGGATGGAGCAGCACATATCCGTTTGGATCAATAGCAAAGTAGTAACCATTTGGTCCAAACTGGAGATAAAAGGAAACAGAGAGGACAATCACTTTGAGAACAGAAAATTGGCATCCAAATATTAGTGTTTATGCAAAGCTTACTGTAAACCGAGGGGTGAGTCTCTTGATATCTTCCAGGGAGACATCAATAGCCATAACCCCCAAGATGAGCTGGTTTTGAGACTTCTAAGAGAAAACAATAGAAAAGAAAAAAACAGAAATCAGTGATATGTTTTTTTTCCTGTATGAGTCAAGCAGCTTTGTGTATTCTGAAGGATTTCAAAGAAATGTTCGCAGGTTTCTTTCCCAAAAGCTTCATGTGCTGTTATGAGTCACTGACGAGCCACTTCCAGGCTCGCCTTCATACACATTGGAGGTAACCCTGTTATCCTTCGAGGTTGACATGTAAAAACTCATCTTGAAGCACTTTGCTACCGTATCATTTCTGACTGATTTGCTGGACTTATTCTTTTGGATTTCTGCAGTGTGACATCCTGGAGTCTTTTCATGTGGAAAGCTTTGTGGGATCTCGGCATCAACAGGGGATATGAGGAAAAGCCACAAGAAAGCAGGGGATAAGAGGAAAGGATCAGATAGTACTTATGAATGCTTAAGAGTATTCATGTTGTGTGTTTATTTATTTATTTCTCTTTTTTTTCTTCCAATTTCTTTGGTCTGCTAACCATTTTGTTCCAAAACCACAGGCTTAAATTCTCCCATGGGGTTAGAGTGTCAGGCCAACAGTAAATATAGTCAGTGGGCCAAAAGCAGAAGAAATGAAAGAGGTGATCACACTCGTATGCATCAGTTACACTTATTTATAAAGGTACCAAGATGGATACTTAATGCTTAAAACATGAATCCTCTTATAATCATGAATACACAAATGAGAGACCCCATGATGGTGCAAAGTTGAGTACAATCAGCAGAACTGCATCAATCTGGTTGTAAAATGATGGCTGTACAAAGCAATACTACAGATGTATGCTACGCTGTCATTGGCATTTCTACTTGTGCGTTATTGTTTGCATCACTCTGTAATTTCACCATCAACCACTAGTGTGGGTTCTTTCAGCAGCAGAACGTCTGGTAGAACATCTCTTACCAGGATAGGACACCTTCAATGTTCTACAGTGGTTTTAAAGAGGTGTTGAATTTAGAAGAAAAGCATCCTATGCTGTACAGAGAAAAGCATCTGAAAGTAAAACTTACAGCCATTGTACCAGAAAAACAATAATGAGAAAAATTATTGCGTAACACAGAAGTCCAAAAGCAGGTTTTCATACCTTTGAGCCTGTGAAGGTCTTGTTGAAGACGGGCACAGTTCCAGTGATCACAAGGCCAAGTTCCTGAAAGATATATATATATATATATATGTATATATAGATATATCAATTATGTGACAAGTGTATAATCCATTCATTCATAAGAAAATGATTGGTAGGAAGGTGGCTCAGTTGGTATAGAGTTTGCCCATGAACCTCAAGTTCAGTGGTTCAAACCCTTGTTCCTCCTGTATCCACCAAGGTGTCCTTGGGCAAGACACTGAACTCCAGCTGCTCCCAGTTGTCTGGCCAGTGCAGTTAAATGAATAGATGAAGGTCTGCAGTGGGAATACAGCTGAAAAGTGTAAGCCATTTACCAAGATGATTTCCTGGATGTAATGGTGTAGACCAGGAGTGTCAATCTATATTTCATCACCATGGTTATCATTACAGGGTTGGTTATTCTGTTTTCGCTGTCAGATATCCCAATTGTTCCAACAAACTTTTCTTGTATAACAAATTTCAAAAATCTGACAAATTTTGTTGTAAAATGGTTAATTTCTTTTTTTAACAAAACTTGCAACTTATCACAAAATTTTGACTGTGAATTTTTGTCATAAAATCTCAAATTTTACGAAAAATTGCAAACTTTATCACAAAATTGAGACTTTGTACAGAAACAGGGATGGATCAACAGGTGCCCCCCACTAAAAAGCTTTGCCCCCCTTTCCTCAGACTGCATTGATGTCACCCCATGACACCCTGTCTAGACCTCCTGCCACTCCTTTGCCCCTGTGTAAAATATTCTACATCTGCCACAGAACAGAAGCCGCTTTTTTCTTTTAAAATTACAAATTCAAAAAAGTTAATACTTTTTATGTAAAAGGAAATGTGATTTTGTTTTTATTCACGGATGTTATAATACTGTTACTTTTTAACTTCAACTTAAATATTTTTTGTCAGGAAATATCAACCTTTTGTAATCTCTTGATTTAAAAACACAAGTTGTAAAATGTTTCTATAATTTCAATTTTTGTCCTAAAAGTCATGAGTTCATTTTACAAAAATCATGAGATTTGACAAAAATTACTTTTTGTTACAAAATCTTTTTTCAAACATTTGCTAAATCAGCTGCTCTTCACCTCAGTTATTCCACTTTTTTCCACAGTTAGTCACATTGAAATGTCCTCAGAAATGTTGTAGTTTGAAGTTTATGATTGTCTTTGCACATGTTTGCACGTTTGCACATGTTTGCAGGCCTGCAAACATGTGGCAGGCCGGATTTGGCCCACGGACCTTGAGTTTAACACTGGTGTAGAGCTTAAAAAGAGGCCAAAAATATTTTTGGTGTTAACGAGGTTAGGAGAAGCTGATAATGTCAAGAGATAAACTCCAAACTCCTTTTATCAGTCTATCCATGACGCCGTTTGTTTGTGGCTGCACGAAGCAGCAAACAAATGTCATGCAGCACTTTAAAAAAAAAGTTTATCTGTCCCTTCAGTTGAGCAGCAAATGTTTTAGCATAACTAAACAAGACATAAAACAGATTTATTTCTATTTCCTGCAGAAATCCAAATATTATGGTGTGTCATTAATTTTCTCCTTAAAGTTTGATGCATGCTCATAAAGCCACTTTAAAAATCCTGTACATACAACATACCAGTGCGTCCCGGTAGACGTTGGTCCACTGAACCTGATTGGCTTTTTTGTCAGCTTTGACCATCGGCCTTCCCAAAACATCCAAGTATTCCTGCCAAGAGGATGTGACTATTTTATTTTGCAACCTGCATATTAGTTGTGCCACCACAAGAGGGCAGAACACTCAAGTTGAAAGATGTACACATTCAGAAAAATTCTTGTGATTTAATGTGTGTTTACCTGAGTGTTGATACGAATGGCACCTATAGAGGGAATCTCATAGTAATAACCTGAGGGAGAGGAAGAAGTTTATTAAGAAGGAAGAAGTGAAAATGAAAAATGACCAAATGATCAGCTGTTTTTTTTTTAAAGTAGTATGATGTCTGGAAGCTTATAGTATGCTCTTCCTAGAGGCTTATCATATTGGTATGAATGACCAAATGTGATTTTTTTCTGAAGCTCCAGTCCACTTCTCATTTGTACCTTTGTTAGCGCAGGCCATCCACTGGATCGGCCCTTTGTCATAACTGTGTTGGCCGACTGAAAATGTAAAGATGCGTACCTGCGTGGGAGAAGATATTAACATGGCACCCAAATACCCAAAAAGTACATGACAATGGTCACATGAACAAGGCTGCCTCGAACTTGAAATAAAAAAAATACCTAAAAAAAAAAAATACATATATATATGTGTGTGTGTATGTATAATTGCCAGTATACCTGAAAAAAAAGTCCAAAATCTTCAATTTTATAATAAAAATCATTCAAAAAAATTGATTTTCATGACAAAAATTGACTAAAAGTTAACTTATTTTATGAAAAAAGTTAAAATTATAGAAAAGAATTAGCAAATAAAGGATTCTTGTTGTAATTTTTACGTCAAAAAGTTGCAATTTTAAATTGAAAATTTACAATTTCGTCACATTTGTGATCATAAAATAAGTTTCGGCTGTTAAACAAAAAAAGAAAAGGGTTTCAATGTTGCAAAATTTGAAACATTACAACAAAATTTGTTCTATTTCTGACTTTACAAGAAAAAAACGTGATGTCAAAAAGTTGAAATTGAAACAAAATGCAATTTTATGATTTTTGTAATTTTATGGAAAAAAAAATTGCAAAAACTTGATGTTTTCCAAAAAAAAAAGAATTTTAAGTCAAAAAGTCAATTTCATCACATTTGTGATCGCACGATAAAAAACACTTTTTCTTTTCAAAAAATGCTCAATTTTGCAAAATGTGCAATTTTACAACTAAATTTGTTTTGTTTTTATAATTTATGATTTTGACCGAAAAAAAAAACAAAACAAAAAACAACTGATTTTAGTACAAAAGTCAGAATTTTATGAAAAACATAATTTTTTTTGTTATTTTGTTTTATTTTATGACCAAATCCAGGAACTAAAGAAAAATCTGACAACACAGCTGGTTGACAAAGTAAAGAATAACCGTCCCTTAAACGGTAACCATGGCGATGATGTGGCTCAGGATAAAACCCTGGTTTAAAAACTTGGAGACAAGTGAGGACTTTAAGGACAGCTTTGACTTTCTGACGTAGGATAGAAAAAAAAAAAGAAGAGAAAAGGAAAGAAAAACTAGTGTGTTGGTCTTAATGGGTTCAGGTTAGGCAGAAAATCCAACCCTCACAACCGATTTAATCTGTAAATGCACACACAATTAAAAGCAAATCTAATTTTGAACATACGCTGAGCTGAGTGCTCATCTGCTGGCGGCAGAAGCGCCTCCATCCGTCTCTCCTGGAAACATCTCCGTCAGCTCGGCACGCTGCTCTCACCACTTTGGGTCTCGGGGTCACAATTTAGCTCCATAAATTCAATTTCCACAAAGCCTTTACTTACAGAAAAGGACCCTGAGCCAACACTGAAGCTGCCTCTTTGAATGAGTCCAGGACCCGGGACCCGGGACCTGGGACCCGGGACCCGGGACCACGACTCAGGTAGGCTGGAGGATGCTGGGAAAGACTGTAGATGAGCCCAAACACTGAGGCGTTAGTGGACTTTATATTCACATAAATCATCCAATAACTGGTTCAGTTCTGAGCAGCTGCTTTAAGGTGGAATAACTGAGGTGGAGAACAACTGCTTTAAGGTGGAATAACTGAGGTGGAGAACAACTGCTTTAAGGTGGAATAACTGAGGTGGAGAACAACTGCTTT
>JBAMYA010047279.1:0-10497 GCA_037176975.1 Arrhamphus sclerolepis | reverse complement strand
CACGAGTTGCTTTGCATCAACCATTTATGGTTGAATGTGGGCGTGTAGAGGACAGGACAGGAGGAGGAACCTTGTACGCAATCGTTGAAGTGCAGCTGTGATTTATCAAGGAAAAACTGCTTGCTGGTGTGTGTACGTAGGGTTTTGTAAATCGGGATTTTCCTTGGCGTACACCACTTTTGGCTTTTGGCCGTACTCACACTTTTAGTATAGATCCTACGCAATGTTTAGTAAATGAGACCCCTGGTCAAGGTCTTAAATTATATTTATCCGAACACTGAAGGAGGTAAAACATCTAGCTCAATAAAGTTAATTTTGTCTTAGTTTATAGTTAAGCTTACTGGTTCTTTTATTATCAGACAATTCTTCTTTTGGGTGTTATTTACCTGACATGTTTCGGTGGAATCTTCCACCTTCATCAGAGAGTCACGCCTTTATCAGAGTCACTCTCTGATGAAGGCAGAAGATTCCACCGAAACATGTCAGGTAAATAACACCCAAAAGAAGTATTGTCTGAGATAAAAGAACCAGTAAGCTTAAGGTAAAACATCTGTTCTGGTGCTGCTGGATCTTAGTTCAGCCTTTGATACTGTGGACCATAAAATTCTTCTGGATCTATTGTAAAACTGGGTGGGGTTACCAGGTCCAGTTCTCAGTTGGTTCAGATCTTATCTTGAAGGCAGGAATCCTTTGTCAGGCTTGAAGCAAAGGCAGACATAAGCGCAGACTTTGCAAAAAAACAAGAAGGATTTAATCTTTAGGATCAAGGTATGCGTTGTAATGCACAAAAAAGAGTGGTGTTAGTAGTTAGCTGGGTCGATGCAGGGTATATATAGGGAGGAGACCAGGTGAAGCAGATGAAGATGATGGCACAGGTGAAGTCCATGATGATGAGAACTGAGGGGTTTTGGGAGTTGTAGTGTTGGAGCCGGTAAACAGAAGGCTGGCGACCCTGACCGAGGTAGCTGGGAAGGAGTGGGCATGACATCGTTGTTGTTTTCATGGTGAGAATAAATCTGAGCTTATTCCATTGACCTGTGGAGTCCCTCAGGGGTCAATAACTTGGACCACTATTATTCAACCTCTACATCAGACGCCTTCCGTCTTTGCTTGGAGCAAATTAATAGCTGAATGGAATCAAGCTTCCTTCAATTAAATCAGGATAAGACAGACATTATTCTATTTGGTAACAAAATAGACAGAAAGTGTTGTTACCCAGCTTCAATCCAGAGGGCTCAAGACAAAATTCCAGGTTCAGAATCTTGGAGCTTTAATTGACTCAGTCCTGAACTTTGGCAGCCACATCAAGAGTGGAACTAAGACAGCTTTTTACCACCTCAAACAAATCTTCAGAGTCAGAGATTTCATGTACAGAGCTGATTTAGAGAAGCTCATTCATGCCTTCATCTCCAGCAGACTTGACCACTGCAATGCTCTTTTATCTGGTCTTCCCAAAAAGACAATTCAGGGTATATGTGGGAATCCTGGAATTGAATTTACCACATTTTACTACCTGTTTTACTACCCCCACAATATATATATTTTTTTACTACCAAAACATCCAGCAGCAGTGGCCTTCTTAAATACAAAAATATAAATATTATTTGTTTTTTTCTAGTGTGGTTGTCCTTACCTTAACCCTAGCCCTCAGGTTATCCTAACCATAACCCTTAGCCACACCCTATATGGTAAACTTGACACTTCTTAAAACAAATGACACTTGACAACAGCCATTGACATTAATAAAAATGTGTCATGTCACACACACACACCAAAGACAAACATGAATTTCAAGTGGCTTTTTCTTTGTTGACTGGTTCAAAGACTTGTCAAACAAAACTACATAGGCCCACATCATTGATGCTATTTGTGAGCAACTTCTTAAAGTGTGGCGCATTGTCAAATCGAATTTATGTAGGCAGTTTTATTCTGACCACATGCAAAGGTTTTGGCAATAGCAGAGTAATTCCTTCATTCAATTTGTACGAATGATGGCGGGCTGTGGTGTTCAGTCATCTGACGTTAGTGACAGTAAGGTCTGCTGTTTGTCTGCTGCAACCATCATGGTACTAGTGGCACTGGTTTGCTACTGAGCTGGTGTAATGGCAATGTTTGTTAACGTGGCTGCATTTTCCCCAGTCCGTATAGCATCACCAGGGTTCTCCCCACCATATAGATGGTGGCGTGGCGCCACTGTCCTTTTGACTAGAGCCACCATCGATTTATCTATCCATCGTCCAAATGTGTCACGGAAGCTCAGAAATCAACCACCATATTATTTTTTTTCTACCCATTTAAAGCACCGATCTACTTCCATGCAACTTTTGTTAACTCACACCCTCTCTTCCCGTCTCTCCGCCCACTCACCGCCATCAATGCGCTGGTCGGTTCTTCATTTACTCGGGTTAATGATCCAATCTTCCTACTGAATCACAAGTCCGATGTCTCCACTAACACAGTTTACATGAGTCCTCTAGCTGCTAATGCTAAGTACAAATCACATGAGTGAGAGTGCTACTACTGCCGCTACTACCACAGAGTAGCTGACTGACTCACCCGGTGGCAGTAGTAGTGGCTGTCCGCTCTCACTCACGCTGCTACAACTGTGCTGGCTGACCCACCTGTTTGCTGGCTCCGCATTGTTTCTGCTGTCCGCTCTCACCGTCAATGGGTCAGCCAATAGAACCGACTTCGATACGGACTCGGCTTCGCTGGCTGACTCACCCGAATGCTGGCCACAGTGTGTGTTTTTTTTTTTGTTTGTTTGTTTTCCACATTTTTGACAGCATTTATATTGCTTGTTTGTAAGTATTTACATAGTTTTTCCATATAGCTATTTAAAATATTATAATATTAAGCTTACATTTCCCATTTTCACGCTATTGCTTTGCTCGAAAATAGAAGCCAGTGGTTAGCTAATGTCAACACACGTATTGAACTGGACTCACTTGGACCTGGACTGATATGGACTTGGACCAGAATTTGGCTGAAGCAGACTTTCACAGAACTATTGAGTGTTTCTTTCATTTGTGAGGGATAAAGTTGCTTCCTGGTTTCATGCTGGCTGGCTAGACCAGGAATTGTGACGGGTCCAGACCAGGACCTGTCAATGTCTGCTGAAGCTGTTTCTGTAGGTGATCACGTGTTAGGGACAAAATCCATCTTATCAGGACTTCCCAAAACATCCTGGAAACCAGGAGTGAGTGTCACCATTTTATGGTAGTTCAAAGTCCACAGCAGCCATAACAGCAGATAAGCACAGAGCAGGTAGACCAGGACCAGGTAGAAAACAACAGACCAAGACCAGGTACAGGACGACGAGTCTGGATCAGATAGGTCAGGATCAGGATTAGGAAGACCGGGACCAGGTACAGGACAACAGTTCTGAATCAGAGACTTTCCAGATAAGATATAGGACGAGGGGACATGGATGGCCCTTTTCCATGCCTCGCTGTGGGTTTCAGCATTCTGTTGGTGGTTCTGGTCCAAACGTCCATGGTGGCCGGTCAAAGTGAGTTTTGATCTCTGCTGTCTTTTACCTGTGCTGATGGTTTTACTGGCACATGTGGACACGGTTTTGCTTGACACATCTAGAAGAAAAACTTTCTTTCTTATCTGACTGATGGACAGTGGACTAATACTTTTTTCTTCCCGAGAGGGAGTTTTTTTCTGTCTTGTGATGGCATTGCCATGTGCTCAGGGGTCATGCTCTGGGTTTGTAAAGCACCTAGAGATGACTTGTTGTAAATAGGCGTGAAATAAATTAGTTGAACTGAATTGAACTGGACTGATAGACATTGGATGGATGGAGACTGGACTGGAGACTGGACTGATGGACAGTGGTCTGCCAGAGATTGGACTGGAGACATCTGAAGACCTTTGACTTGTTTTTAACTTGGTTGCTGGACTTTAACAGTGCAGTAACTCTGCAAGATCATAAAAGACAAATCAAAGCCAATATGTCCATTACTACAAACATATATAAGTGAGTCCATGTTTCCAGTTTTAGACCAACCAAACTGTTCTACTGGACCCATTGAGGTTCTGGAGGGACAGTGAGTTCCCTCATGGACTTAATGTCTGGTTTAATTTTCAGGAATCATCTCATTGATTTGTCTGATATCAGATCAATAAACCAGGACTTTGCTGTTTCTGAGTTTCTCTGAGAGATTTTGATAGAAGACACACCTGCTTGAGCAATCAAAGTTATCTGTCTGTCAGCTGGTTCTGGAGCTGTTCCAACATTATTTGATTCGTCCAATCCATTGAAAGGGACACGCATTGGATCTGGTTGGCCTGCAGAACATTCTAGAACCTTGGTTCAGTTCTCCTCCTGCTATTGTGTTTGGATTTTTGTCCTGTTACATGACGCAGTTTCAGCCAATCAGCAGGAGTGATCCTTGAATGTAACAAAAGCTTTTAGGTAAACGGTAAATACTTATCTATAAATTCTAATTTCACTTTTTAATTTAATGAGCATTTATAATAATGAATTATTGTTAAATGAAAAGATAAAATCTAGTTCTCTTTGCAAAAGCACCACAGAAAAGCTAAAAAAAAGAAAGAAAATGAAAATAATTTAGAAAATCCATTTAAAAAAAAAAGAAACATGAATGGCTAAAAATAAAATGATTTTTTAATTTTTTTTAATCTTTTTCAAATGCCTCTCTCTCACACACACACATATACATACATACATACATACATTTATATTTTCTCAAAGATCTTCTCAAAATGATTTAACCAGTGGTCATAGAAGCCCAGAAGGTGTGGCTTTGGTGGTTCTCCGGGTCTTTGTGGTTGTCTGGGTTTTTGTGATCTCTGGGTCTTTGTGGTTCTCTGGGTCTTTTTGTTTCTTTGGGGTTTGATATTTCTCTGTTTTTTTGTGGTTCTCTAACTGTTGGTGGTTTTCTCCGTTTTGGTGTGTCTGTGGTTTTTTGTGTTTCTCTTTTTTTGGTAGTTCTCTTGGTGTCAGTGGTTCTCTGGGTGTTGGTGGTTCTCTGGATTTGATGGTTCTCTGGTTTTTGGTGTTTCTTTAGGTTTGGTGGTTCTATGGATTTTCTTGTTTCCTTAAATACAAGATCAGTCACTCAGTATCTCAAGAACAAGACTTTTTTTTAAAAACCACAACATGAATGTCCTTCATGCAGCTTTCATGAATCAATTGATAAATGCATTGATCAGAAACACTGGACCTTCAGAGGAGCTAAACTTTCATCTCTTTCAGTCTACAGAGTTAGGGTTAATTAGGTTTAGTTAGGGTTGATTAGGGTGAAGGTAAGTCTACCATGTTCAGTCGTGTTCCTCAGGTTCTCAGCTGGCTACATTTGTTGGATAATTTGTGGAGATGAAGGTCCGACTGATGCGACATCTTCTCTGTTTTCTGTCAACAGTGTGTTTCGCAGCACAGACTGTAAATGTTGCAGAGAACAACAAAATTGGTGATTTGGTGCTGACCATCACCATCGAGCCTGGAGTAACCCTGAGTTTCATGGAGCCCTCTGGGAACCCAGACAACGCCTTCACGCTGGAAGAAAACCAGCTGCTGGCTGCTGTGGTGCTGGACTATGAGGTATGGATAGAGATGCAGAAGGACCTCTGAATCTCAAGCATCTCGAACATCTGGACCATGAATTGTTGTTGTCTTTTTCAGGTTAAACAGGTATATACTGTCCAGATCACCTGCAGTTCCGCAGAGCAACAGGTAAAACTGAAAAAAGATCAATCTATTTTTGATTCACTAAATAACTGAATAACAATCAACCGATATTCTGGTCATCAGTATAAACTGAAAAACATGACGTGGCAAAAAGACCCTGCTGTGCCCCCAAAACTGCCTACTTTTTCTACAATGGTCCTCAAACTGAAAAACATGAGGCGGGTTAGGGTAACATCAGCCTGTTAGCTAGTTGTAAAGCAAAGCTATTACATACTACCAACACTAGCCCACTGGCGTTTTTAGACTGCAGAGACTGATGTGTTAGGATGACCACTCTTGGTCAACCAACATTCCTGCAGATGCACTGTTCCACCAGTAGATCTCGTGCTCCCTTCTTCCCTTACTCATGAACCCTGACATACCTAATAACTAACCCAAATACCTAAACCTAGAACTGAGTTTCACATCTCCTGCGCTCATCAATCTGCTTCACCCTCGGTCCAGAGAGACCTGAAGATCATCATACGATGAAGCCAACAGGACCACAAAATTGAAGTCCTCCTGTAATAAATAAGAATAATGGAAATTATGTAGCAGAGTAGGAGATTAAATGTGTCTGTTTTAAGGTCTACATCGTAATCCAAGTACTAGTGACCAATGTGAATGACAACCCTCCGGTTTTTGGTCAGAGTCAGTACCTGGTCGATGTCAATGAGGTGAGTCTTCATGAACATCCAGACCACTGCAGCGCTTTGATTTCATTGTCTTCACTGCAGTCAGATTTCATGTCTTTGTTCCAGATGTCTCCTATTGGATCAACCGTGGGCCGGTTTGATGCCACAGACCTGGACCCCTTCACCCAGATCTACTACACCCTGACGTCTGAATCTGTATGACCACTTTTCATTTCATGTATTTTTGCCATTTTTATCTGTCCACACAGAGAACAAACCGGCTGCACCTGTACAGGTGATCTCTGACTATTAGAATTAATAAGTATTGGTGTCACATTTGAGGATTGTAGATCCTAACGCTAACAAAAAGAATAAGGGAGCAAAAACCACAAACAGGAGCTCATCCTTGGTGCCGGGCTGATGGGTTAGGTGAGTCCTCCTCAGACTCCCAGTCTAGCCATTTAGCCTCCTCCACTCTGAGCCTCATCACGCGGCCTTATCTTCTTAGCCTCCCAATGAGTAATTAGTAATAACTTAAAAAGAGTAATTAGTTCCTCTGCTGGGTCCATAACTGGCTGGTCCATTCTGTCACATTGGAGGGTCTCACTTCATGCCTTTTAAAATGGCAAAGTCAAAACCCAAACAAATAAAAACATTTCAATATTTTATTGTAGCCTACTTGTAGGTCTATTGAGTATGCAGGAATTAAAAACACTTGACAGTATGGTAAACTATTTTTTTAAACTGAAACATTGATAAACATCTAGAATACAAGTGTCTAAGAACAGATCATGAAGTCACAAGCAAAAACTCAGTGTGGAAAACATCCCAGAAATGAAATGCAACAATCCCCATAGAAACCACTGTGTTTCGGTAGATGCGCATGCTAAGGCAGTTCCTGTAATTCCTGTCAAGCTCCTGAATCAAAGCCATGTATTCAAGTTCAGAAAAACTGAAGGAGAAAAATGTTAAGCTTATTTTTGTGAAACTTCACGAACTTCATCTAAAAAGAAGCAGAGAAGTTTTTGCAGAGAAGCAGAGCTGTTTTTGATTGGACATTTTGTTTAGAAGTTATGCACCAATCACATTTGTGGATGTTATCTAAAGTCACCCTGGAAGAAAGATGTACCCCAATTATTTACATACACTCTGGTGACAGAGCTCAGCCCACCAGGACGCTCCACCGATCAGGATGCTTCGTCCTAGAAACATGACACTAGTGACAGAGCTCCGCCCACCAGGATGCTCCATCCTAGAAACATGATACTAGTGACAGAAGTCTGGCCACCAGGATGCTCCGCCCTAGAAAAATGACATTTTCACTAAAAATAGAGTAGTTTTTCCCCTTAAGTAATAAAAATAGATTTACATGTTTTTGAACTCTTCTGATAATTTCTTCTGATTTTCATACATTTAAAAATCTACATGTATTTAAATGTCTTTATAGTTACATTGTTGTGTTTTTTTTCAGTTTCATGACAAGGTTCTCCCAGAAACTAGAATAATTCATGATTAACTAGAGTTGACAAGTCCTGAACCTGGAGTAGCATTGACCGGACCTGAACTACCTCCAGACTAATTCTTATATAAGTCTTCTCCATATCCAGATGACACCAGATCAAAACAGGACCTGACTGCTGTCCTGGTTTGTTTCTGCAGACTGAGTTTAGACTGAAGTCCTTAACCATCCCAGAGGTCCTTGTTGACGCTCGTCTGGATTATGACAAAGTCCAGAATGTCCAGCTGGTCTTGGAGGCCCAGGTGAGTGACGCTGATTTGATCCATTTTCAGGTTGATGAAGTGGTGGTTTCTGTAATTCTTGTCTTCTAGGACACACCGCTGGACTCATTGCCTGGAGAGATCTCCTTCACCGCCACCACCACCATCATGATCACTATCAAAGATGGCGACAACCGACCACCCTGGTTCCAGCCCTGCACTATCTATGAAGTGGGTGGAGTCTTGGTCTGCAGGAGCTCTGGCTACAGTGGCATGGTGGCCCTGAATGAGCAGGAGGTGACTGGATCTGGATCCAGATTTGGACCTGAACTAAGTCCATCTATATTTGACTGTACTGAACTGAACCTGTCCTCCTTAGACCGGCGTTCTGCCTCTGAAACCAGGACCTCTGTACGCCATTGATGGAGATTTTGGACTCAATGAAGAGATAATGTACTCCTTCCTTAACGGTAAGTAGGAACATGATGAAGTCTGCTGGGAGGAGAACAACCCTGTAACTGAACTGGTACGGACTGGTATGGATTGGTATGGACTGGATGGACTGGTACAGAGTAGTGCAAGCTGGTATGGACTTGAATAGAATGTATGGACAGGATAGACAGGTACGGACTGCTATGGACTGGTACAGACTGGATGAACCGGTACAGATGGGATGGACTAGTATGGACTGAATGGACTGGTACGGACTTGATGGACGGGTACAGACTGGTACAGATTTTTACATATTAGATTGACCTGATGGACTGGTACAGTTTGGTACAGACTGGGTGGACTGGTAATTCTGTGTGTGTTCCAGGAAATGAGGATGGCTTGTTTGACATCAACCCCAACACGGGGAACATCACCATGCTGAGACCCGCAGATGTCTATGGGAACATCAGCCTCACCGTTCTGGTAACTAAACCAGACTTGGTCATTCCTGGAGACACTGCTGTTGTCCTTCTCCTGCTGTCCATCTCTGGACTCCTGCTATCCATCTTTGGTCTCCTGCTGTCCAGATCAGAGATGGTGTCTTGTCAGAGATGAATCAATAATTAATCTCGGATGTATCATTAATGAATGAATCAACAAGCTTTCAGGATCAAAGTGGTTTTATTGTCACCAAATTACATGAAAAGAAGACACACGGACATGAACCCTCCTTTATCTGCCCAGACATTTCACATTTACATTAAAATTCAGTCTGGCAGTCACACATTTCCATGAACACAAGTTTTTAGTATCAGTTTAAGACCTCTGACTGGCAGTTAATGGTTTCCATCGTGACCCGAATGAAAGATGCACAACTCCAAATGAAGTTTATTCACTTTCACAACCACGAAAAGTCATTCATCAACAGTCATTACTATTGTGGAAGTAGGTTCTTGCAGGATCCAAATGCTGGAGTCAGGAGGCAGACATAAGACAAAGGAAGGTTGAAAGTGTGGAGCACAGACAAGAGGAGCAAATATACATGGGCCAGCAAGGAGTAAACAAAGACAAGATGTTATATACAGGAGGTAACGAGACACAGGTGAAACCAATCAGGATAGAAGGGACCAAGGAAGTAAAACTGAACAAAACTAAACAGAAAAACAGATTACCAAAATAAAATATGACGTAAAGTTAACAGAAACAAAACCACCAATACTAAATAATAAATAAAGCCAAATCCCAACAGTTACTTTATCAGAACAGTTGTTACTTCTAAAGAAACAGCTGTTATTTTAACTGAAGAGCCAAGAAACAGTCATAACTATAAAAGGAAAAGAAAGAACAGCTGTTTGTATGGGGCAGCTGAGCAAGGTGGATGGATGGATGATGATGGTGGATGATGAATGATGAGGGATGATTTATGAATATCTGGATGATGGAGGTTGGATGGTGGATGGATAACAGATGGATTATGGATGATGGATGAATGATTGATGGATGTATGCATGGATGGATGATGGATAGATGCTTGATGGATGGATGCTAGATGGATGATGGAGCTTCTGAAGGTGCTGTTTTGATTTTCCAGGCTTCTCAGAAGACAAACAGTCACCAATTTGAAACGACCAGCGTGTACATCAGTGTTCATGTGAAGAGTCTTCACCCTCCACAGTTCCAGCAGCAGCAGTATGGAGCTCTGATCACGGCAGTGGGAACTATGGCCTTAGACCAGAGCAACCAGGAGGAGCCACTGCAGATCATGGCCACAGATGAGGACTTCTCTGCGACCGGGGTAAGACCCAGACAGGAACTTAGATGTCTGTGGAGCTGTGGGGAAGCTCAACTGATCTTGAGTTCAGACTCAGTTTATCTGAAGTTCATAAACAGAAGCAAAAAAGAACAAGCATATATATATATATATGTGTACACATATATATATATATATACACATATGTATATGTGTATATATATATATATATATATATATGTATGTGTGTGTGTGTGTGTGTA
>JBAMYA010047278.1:0-10498 GCA_037176975.1 Arrhamphus sclerolepis | reverse complement strand
CCCCCCCCCCCCCCCCCCCCCCCCCCCCCCCCCCCCCCCCCCCCCCCCCCCCCCCCCCCCCCCCCCCCTCCCCCCCAAAAAAAAGCCCTGCTTACAAAGCTGTAAATAGTAGAAACCTGACCACGGCTATGCATATACAAAGTTAATAATAATGGTAATAATAATAATAATGATAATAATAATAATAAAGAGATTGGAGGTGAGAATGAGTTGCTTTGGCAAGTACAGCAGATAGCCACTACATTTACTAGATTTAATGGTAGACGGATGCTGATGCTGTAGTTTCCAGACAGGAAAGGGCAGAGATGGGCCAAAAAATTCAGGGAGGAAATGGAGAGATGGAAACTGATGTTTCGCAACAGTAACCTCTCATAGGTGCACATAGCAGAAAGTGCACACAAACTAATTATATTATTACAGTTTTGATTGTCTAAATCCCATGGCTGTGTTTAAAAGGTACCATTTTGATATGTATTGCTTTACTTGCAGTAAAGGAATGGTTTTTGTGACCATTCAGAACAAAGAAGTGAAAACGGTTTTGGAGTTAGGTAGGGTTATCAGTCCCTAAAAAACAAAACAGACATCCTAATAAATAAACTGTGAACTCAACACGCTCTAGCAAGCAGCACAGCTTCTGAGGCCACATATGGATTAATGAATTCAGTAACTTCATGAGTCACCACGGTGACCACAACTGTGTTCAGCTGAGTTCATTGCTTTACTATCATACCTGTGTGTTTCAGCTCGTGACAATAACCAGGGTCTTAACAAGACATACAATGGTAACTTGTACAAGAGGGACAACATGAGCGTCGTTAGAGCAGGTAATTAGCAATGCTACATCTTTGAACAAATGTAGTTCCATGTTACCCGAAAAAAGACTGCGACATCAGTTCACTACAATCATCTTGATTAGCCTAAATTAGATGTGACTGTATAAACAAACACCTGGCTGTGATCATATTTAGCTGGTGTTACTGCAGTCATCATGTAAACAGACACATGGCACATTTGCTTAATTCCCTCAGGGTAGAAAGTACAGAGTCCTCCTCTTATCTTCTGTTGCCTAGTTTTCTTTACTTTCTATGTACTTTGTTTACATGTACATGTAACAGAGTTAAAAATGAACTTTATTAATTATTATTTCCACCTAATGTTTTATTGAGTATTTGTGAATTTTATCTCATTGAGCTATTTTTCCCCCGTTTTATTGATTTTGACTGTGGGAATTGCCTTATGCACTCTGCGTTTGTTGTGCCTCCTGGGCTTCGGTAGCTTTTCCCGGGCCTCGTAGGCCCCCCCGTTCCCCTCACAGTGCTGTTTTACCCTGTTGAGGGTAAGTCGTGGGAAAATTTGATGCTATAATATAGTCCTGTTTTCTGCGTGAAAGTAGCCATGTATGTTGAAGTCTCTGGCACATGGTGTTTACAACAATTTATTCTTATGTTGTGAAGCAGTTTTGGGCTGTTTTGACTGTTATTATAAGCTTTATAAATGTTTTTGTTGTCACTTTTTTTGGCGCAAAACATATTTACTCCAGTTCACTGTCCAGTATATATTCAATCAGCAGGTACTTTAATCACTGCTTATATTTGAATGTTTAGGAGCAGGGTGCATGGGAAAAAGGTGGACAGGGGAGAATTAATGTGTTTTAATCTCTTCTGCAGGTATGTGTTTAATTTTAAGTTATATATTTTATTTGTTATAATTTACTTAACTCTGGCCCACTGTGTCATTTGATATGTGTTAATATGACCACCAGGTGCATTTTTCCTCCCTTTGTTCTTGGTTTAATTTCATTTTTGTGAGAAAATTAATTGTTAAAAATTGACTTTAAAAAGGAAAAAGAATGTTAGACAGTGTTGTTTTACGCTGTTGAGGGAGCAGGGTGCATGGGAAAAAGGTGGTCAGAGGAGGATTAATGTGTTTTAATCTCTTTTGCAGAAATAAACGTTCCAAACCATTTGACTGAGCTGTCTCATTGGATGACCTATACAATCCCCAACATAGTCCGTTACATACACACACAACACACACACACATACACAGAGAGTGGTTCATGAAGAAACTCAGTGTGTTGGACCTTCTTTCTGAAACGGACCCCTGCAGGGAAGAATGGACACCAAGAGAGAGTGAGTGGTGATGGAGCTGGAAATGATCAACACTGAACAGAAAATGCTCCATAGACACTCTGCTGGGGTGTGTTTCAGAAAGCAGGTTTTGGATAAAAAGTAACCAATGATCTGAAGGAAAGGAGACATGGGTCCTGCTCAGTCAGCTGTTCTGATAGCCACTGCATGGAGTCGATATAACGGTGCCTATCACCAGGGGCTAAATGAAAAAACACCGGCTCTAACCAGCTCATTTCCCTGCGACTCATCACTGCTCTTCACAGTCACACAAACAGTCATACCAGATTCACCCACTCCACCAAGCTTTATTTCTGAAATTTGTTTCTCTGTGAAACCACAAACACTGCTCTTATTATTTTTTACGCCATATTCCTGTAATGCAGAAATGATCAACATTGATCAGAATATGCTCCATGGTCAATCTCTGCTGGGGTCCATTTCAGAAAGTAGTTTATAAAGAAACTCAGAGTATGTTGAATCAGAACGCAGCTGTTGTGGCAAATTTCTATTTACCAAAGAGCACCAGAGGGATGGGTTTATTGCACTTGTGCACAAGGAGAAACTGTCACAGATGGTCAAACACACATCCTGAGAGTTCCCTGAACAGTCCTGAGACAGGCACATTTATACTTTATCTTTACACTCTTGTACGTCACAACAATGATGTGTGGCACACAGACACATGCTGATCACAAACCCAAGAGCTTCCCCTGAGACCCTGGTTGCAGATAAAGTGTACGGAAGACAATGTAAACCTCACTCCGTTCCTTTCTTGTCTCTGCTGCCTATGTAATTAGACTCTTGTCTACTGTGGTGATTAGATTCAGAGATTCTCTGCTCTTTAGCTAGGTCACCTCGTTCTCTGACCTTTTCACTTAGATTCTTAAGGCATATGTGTCTTTAATAACTGTGGAACATAAGTGAGTGTAGATTAATAAAGGAAGAAACCTAAATGTAAGTAATTATAATGAATATCTAAGTGTCACTAATAAATTTTCCTCCAGAGCAGGAAACTCTTCCATGTTACAGTTTGCAAAAAGAAAAGAACATCTTATCCTTCTGCTCCATGTATTCATTTTATTGATTTTCAAATGTCAGTTTTCTTAATAATGCTGGACATACTGAACATATCTTATCCTATTATACGTATACATATCCTATTATATTATCCTATTATATTCATCCTTAAATGAAGGAAGCAGAACTGAAAGAAAAGCGGTCCAACTTTATCCTCAACACACACAGAGCCAATATATGTCTTTCTTTGTTTTTTTTTTATATGGCAGTGTTGTGAGATGAGGAAACCAGAGGAGAGGTAGCTGACCAATCACAGATGTGCTCTATCAGTAGGCTCCCTGTCATTTTTAGGCCCCTTCAGAGAGTTGCTGTACAATGTCGGAGAGGGCTCTGCGTGTCTACAAAGTGACAAAGTCGGAGAAGCATAAACCAGCCTTTTGTATACATAGGACTGAACATACAGTTCCATTTTATTTTTCCATCTAGGCAACTTATGGAATTGTGGAATTTGTGCTGTGCTGCTTATTGTGCTACGCTACTTGGAGATTTTTTTGTGCAATACTAGTAGAGGAAGATACTGGTTCACATTTAAGCCATTTCATTTCTAATGTGGTGTAACTGGTTCACATTTAAGCCATTTCATTTATAATGTGGTGTATGTAACTAGTGTTCATAGTATGGGCTGGTGACAATGACTCAGTATATTTCATTTATTTAAACGTCTCCCTCTTAGTAATGCACTTGCTTAACCCTTCAGGTAAGCCAGAAAGGGGCAAAGTATGTAGGCAGTATGGGATGTACCATGTGTGAGGCACAACATAGGGGTGGTCATTTGCAGTGGCAGAAAGTGGTTTTAAGATGATCTTTTGCATGTATCAAGAATTTGAATACTTTAATGTGATTTTTTGAAAGATTTCATAGATGCAAAACATTGCTGTATAATCATTACGTGTTCATAAAGTGAATCTGAATTACCTTTGGTCTGTCTCTTAGGAGGGGCTTCCAGTATGAAGCCTGGACTAAGAGCTTGCTTTCCAGGCTACAGTTGGGCCTGGAAAGACTGTCAGTCCTAAAGCCCATAGATAAGGGTCTAGTACATTTGTTTGATGTTTCCTTAGGTTTTATCTATTACTAACATGCTTCTGCAGTGCTACAGCATGCAGTTCATGTGCAACAGGATATGGGGTATCTGTGTGCATCTTAGTTTGTCATATTAGGTATAAGCAGATTTATTATTACTAAAATAGTTGCTTGGCTACTAACATATAAGCATTGTATGATAAAATAAGAGATGTTATAAAGCTTCTGTTAATAAACATATGATAGCCCCACACAGTGACAACCTGTGAGCATACCTGGCCTGAAAAGTGTTAATCATATTAATGACCCATGCATTTGAGTCAGGTGCAGAGAGTGGGTGCAGCAGACTTTGCAGAGAAGCAGAGAGTGTGGGGAAAAAAAAAAGTAAAGATGAGAGTGTAGGCAGGGTTGAGTGGCATTATCTGTGATAGAAGAGGTGCAGTGATATTAAAGGGAGAGGTTTACATCACTGCAGTGAGATCAGTTCTTCATTATGGCATGGAGACTGAAGCACTGACCAAGAGACAGAAAACAGAGCTGGAGGTGATGCAGTTGAAGATGTGAAGACTGTCTTTGGGAACCATTAGCAAATCAGAGGAACAGCCAGTGTTAGATGTCTTTAAGATATTATGAGAGAGTCTCAATGGAGATGTTCTTTTTTTTTGGACACATAAAGTTAAGGAATAATTGGTATGAGGATGATGAAGATAGAGCTACCATGCAGAAGAAAAGTGGGAAACCACATGGATGTGGAGAAAAAGGATTTGCATTTGATTAGTGGTATAGAGGAAGATACACTAGACAGGTTAAGATGGATAAGCGGGAAACAGGTGATCTGCTGTGGCATTGCATAAAGGAAAAAGCAAAAGGACCAGATCTTTTCTCCCTTCTCCATGCACCAATCTCTGTTGATACACAAGCACATATTGTATTTTACATTGCTCAATGTCATTTTTAATACATTTAATGTCACCTCTTGACGTTGAGACTCTACTGAAGGGCACCTAACTATGTCTCCTATAGACAAAATAATATCAGCTCCTCTGAAAGGAACACTGGAGGATAGAATGGAGTCAGTATCAGGGTCAGATACGCTCCTTCACTATGAATTATTAAAGAGGTTGCATGCCTTTAATGAATCAGAAAAGGATGCCACTTCTGCTGACATATAAACTCCCCGATGACGGTCCTGGGATAAAAACCAAACAAAAATGGTTGAGGGTTTTCTCTCATGCTGTCAAACGATAAACAAAGCAACACTTCCCAGAGGAAGCATAATGAAATCTAATTCACTTCAACATGATGAGGTTTCAAGTTCAACATCCCATGTTCATAATTGCATTTGGACAGCCTCAAATTTAAACTCCAATGAGTGCCACCCACACTCAGAGCTCAGCAATGTTCTTTTACATGCCAGCATATGTGACTGTCAGGACTATATGTACCTCAAAATGAGTCACTGAGGCAAATATTATGAAAGATAGTCAGCATTTCTCAGTCTGGATCATCTTTCATGGCCTAATATTTGGCTGAGAATATGGCCATCTACTTATAGGGTTAGGGTTAGGGTTAGCATTAGCACATTAGCACAACACAAATTATTCTAGAGATGAAAGTTTTGTTGCTTGCCATTTTTTTTACACTTGAAATACTCATGGTACACAGTCAAGCTAATGGTGGAAATATCTATCACAAGAAAAATTTAAAGTTTCTTGCACAGTATTTTAATATTTATTTTGATATTTACTGAAGACTTCAAGTGTTGAAATACAACCATTTTAGAAATGATAATGCAGATATGGAATGTTTTATTTTGACGTCATTTTGCTCAGTTGGTTTTGCTTCAGTGTTTATGTCCTGTTAGCTGATTGCTCTGTGCTTATGCTCCATTAGTTGATTACCCCTCCCTATGTACTCCTTGCTGCTCCTTGTTCCTGTGTAGACTGTCTCAGAAGTTAATGTTTAAGAATTCTTCTTTCTCATGTTCTTGTTTTTACTTTCCGCCAGATATGACTAGTGAAAGTGTACATGGCTGAACCTGCAGTGGAATATTTCTTATTTCTACAGGGTGCACATTCTTGATCTGTTGGAAAATGACATGAGGATCAAGAGAGATGGTAGGAGAAATTTATGGGAACGTAAGGACTCACGAGCAAAAGACAAATCTGATGACACAGCCGCTTAAGTGTGATGCAGAGCTCTAACACTGAAACTGCAGATGTTCAGAAAGTAATCCAAAAAAGGTCAACTGGACACTTTCAATAAGAATATATCATATCATATCGATAGAATAGCATGCTGTATAATTTAAAATGTTAGCACATTATCACAGTTGGTAATTATACGTACATATATACACACACAGAAGCCACTTTGATACCTCGAAGTCATTTCACCCAAAAAAAAGGATTATTTGAATGGATCTCAGACATCCATGCCTCACTGCAACATATAAGTGCAAGCATCACTACAGAGCTGGTACCTAAGCCATTAACACAGGACTCAATACATTTAACTACCAGGAGCCAGACAGAAAACCAGAGACGTGGAAGCTGACATAGAGCAAGCACACGCTTCTGAATCCGATTAGCACACAAATCTGAAGACAGAAACAAGTTTCATTGGTGAAATTCAATGAAATGAAACAGGATGATGGCAGCATGACGGACAGACAGGCATGACAGACAGCCTCCGATCTGCCCGTACCTGGGTGCAGGTTTATCCTGAATGCAGTCAACACAGCAGGGCCATCTTTGAGGGACAGACACAACAGACATTGAATTAGTAAGTAGTATTAAACTTTGTAAACAGGAATATGAAGAGAAGAGGAGTCCGTCAGAGCAAAATCCATCCGTCCATCCACTTAGGAAAACTAATGAATATTAAAAAAAAATAATAAAAGCACAGCAGAACATCAAATAAAAGCATCTACATCAGAGGCGCTGATAGCTTTGGCACACGGCTAGAGAGCCTTTCTGCCCTCGTACAGTCTTATTTATTTATTTATTTACTCTTCCAAGAAGAGTAACTTCCCACAGACTGGTCTACAACTTTGCTTGAGGGAGTCGTTTAATTAATGCCAGATGGGCGAGAAACAAAAGACGTGGCTGAATATAATAGTGACATAAAAGTGCATGTATGAAACATTAAAGTATAAGTCCTGTTGACTGAGAAAGAACCTCGGTACAGACGAAAACAGCTGATAGAATAATCAGACAATGTTCCAGGGTCTCACATATGAAAAACACTGTCAACCAGTAAGTCCTGATGGTGACAATGAAACCACAACATCCTGTGCCTGAACTTAGCTAGAAGTCATCTCTGTAAAAAAAAGCTTTCTCTATCGCACACCCCACATTTCCTGCTACATCAGCATACTGTGTATACAAACGAAATTTGGTAGACTGTGTAAGTCAACTCAATGGAAAACATGAAACTGTGAGAGATAAATTGACAGTTAAATAAAGCTGACATTCCAGTTGTAGAAGAACTCCGACCAGCAGTTGTAATTATATATATCAACAATACTGAGTCGATAAAAGTTTTTATAAGGCAGACAAAATAAGGTGTAAGATGTGTGAGTTGTGTGTTCATGTTACAAACTAGGCTTGTATTGTCAATTAACATACTAATTCCCTCTCTTATCATCAGGATACTGTTGACTCAAAGAGACTTCCTGACAATTGTCCATAAGCTTGTAAACAGAAAAAAAAAACATCACAAAGAGAAGAGGTTGTATGCTGGATAAATGGGATATATGCTACATATGCATCATAGCACACAACTTAATTCACATAAAATACCAGGTAGTGTATTTTCAATGTTCTTGCAAGAGAAAAAAAGCTTCTGAGAATCATTATTCAACAATAATCAGCACTTACAGAGAAGCTTTCTTGCTCACATAAAGTGAAACTGGCAAAAATGGGGGAAAAAAAATCTTGTTTTTTAAATCTCATCAGGCTGGAAAACACAAAATGAGAGATTCAACATAACAACTTCACTGTTGCCCATGAAGTTTTATAAAATGTCGCCGTTCTTTTTCTTTTTCTCATGAAATGATTACGACAATGTGATTTATTTTTGAGAGGCAACTTGTCAGAAAACAAAATGATTCCAACTTTATGGGTGATAGCATATTACTGCTTTTGCAAGTTCAGCTGTCGTATAAGGAATTCATATAAAACACGCTCCAAAGGTCTATGAGAGCGTTTGTTTCCCTTTTCATGGCAATACCCCAAAGTAAATAGGTCAAGACTAAGGGGAGGGGCTGACAGTTCTGAGCTAAACTTAGACCAAAACAAAAAAAAAGAAAACAAACAAACAAACAATTAAAACAAAAAAACAAACAGAAACTGTCTGGGCTCCAATAACAGGCCATTGAAGTCCAGACAGTTTCAAAGTATCTGACTTCAAGTTCTTAGAAACCTGGGTTGCTTTCTGTGTTTTAGGTACTCTCATACTTCCAATAAAGTGGGGAAATAAAATTACAAAGCCTGTTTCCATGGCAACTCATTGGCTCTGTTTCATCTCTGACTAGAGGGTGACTTCATCGGGCAGGCTACAGATAGCAGAGTAATTCACCTTAAAAGGACACAAATCCCTGAAACAATGACATATAACAATGAAGAGCACTTAAAAGCAGAGCCAGAAGATTAGATTTATTTCCAGACTCCACCTTACTGATGCACCAGGGAGGACGACACCAAGAAATGTGGCACAATGAACTGTTTCAAATTCAGGGAACCATCTACCAAACTGTATGTAACATCCAAGTCCATCTGGCCTCCGGACATTGTAAGTTAGTCATGAGTGCTGATAAATATGTGTTTGGGCAGCTGTGAACAAGGTGATATGCTCCAAACATAAAGGTGAGGACAGAGCCTTTCCTCTGCCCCTTGTTTCCTCTTTCACATGCTGCTGAAGGTCTGTCCTGATAAGAGCCTGAACAAAGCCTTAACAGAGCAAGAATAGTCTATTTATTATCCCTCAGCTCATTAAAGAGAAAGAAGCACTTGTCTTTACTAGCAACTTGCCAATTAACTCAATAATGAGCATTTATTTTCCATAATTATCTTTTGAGTGATGTAACAGCAATGCTGGCTTTCAGTAATGCCTTCTTCATTGAACTGGATATAGAAATACATTTAATAGAGATAGGACCAGTCTGATCCAGCATCAATACTAAAGTGATTCACTGATCAGATACTAGAATGACAACACGTGTTTATTGTTGAACCAGCTCTACTTGATTTAGCCTCTTCTGGTGAAACATTATTTTAACTTACTGTAAGGGATGAATAATGTATTTACACTTTTCCTTCAACCAGGCAATTTGAAAACAACATATTCAGAGTTAAACTTACTGGTTCTTTTATCTCAGACAATACGTCTTTGGGTGACAAAGACAAAATGAACTTTATTGAACTAACATATTCAGAGGTTCAATGATATTCTCAGTCACTGCATGCCATGCACTTCCTGCATCCTGCAGAATGCATGTAGACTTTCACTTTTCAAACTATACATTTAAGTTCCTGCTGAATGCCTCTTGATAATCTGACAGTTAATAAACTTCTACAGATTATCAAGAGATTACCAACTAGGTATTTATCCACTAAGTATTTAAGAGTTTACATCTGCACACTCTGATACTGGTTTTGGCATAGAAAGAATAAGAGTATATGAGACTTGGATTTTGCAAACTGGGGCATAAGTGATCACCCAGTCAGCGTGTTAGCTAACAGAGTGCCATTGTGTCATTCATGTACACCCAACTTATTCTAACATTTTATAAATGGGGAAATCATGCATTGTTAATAAGATCTTTAATGAGTGATCAGTCTTTCACTATGGAAAATGCATTTGTCTTATGTCTATCATTAATTTTCTTTTCATTTAGCCACACTTGTATAAAACCAACTTTGTAATAGTAAAACCACACTGTCTGACCTCCCACACAGCTAAAATATAAACAGCTTTTGTACAGTGTCGGTGAGTGCTACCTAAGCATTTTTTATTGTGTGTGTGAAAACAAAACCACAAAAACCCAAATTATGACATATGGACCTCAGTGAAAACATATAAACTCAGTGATTACAGTACATATAAATGCACCCATATTATTCAGTCATATTTAAATGTGATGCCCATAAATTCTCTAAGTTTCACATAAATCCTTGCGAGTACGTTGTCTGAAACCACAAACTGACCTGAAGTGATTTACTGTTTAGTAAGGAGCCAGTGAAGCCTGACTATCTCACAGGGGTAAT
>JBAMYA010047277.1:0-10499 GCA_037176975.1 Arrhamphus sclerolepis | reverse complement strand
GTTAGGTTTCTAGCCCCGTCCTTCACCTCCCTTTTCTTCCTCTTCTACAAAACGTGTGTTTGTCATTAGGCATTTTACTATCAGAGCAGCAATTCATCAGTTACACGCTGCAGCTGCAGAGCAGATCCCTGTGTGTCTAAAAGTGACGCTACACCCTATGGATTGAAAATTGATGAAAGCTAAGATTGAATTGAAATGGTCTGTAACCAACTGAACTTTTACCAAACTAAAATAAATTGATAATAGATATACATTTCTATATGGTGAGACACAGCATTTTGATCAGCTTCTGCAAAACTTCTTTTCTTTTATCAAGCAGTACTTACTTCTTCTTTACTTCTTGCTTCTGTTTAAGCAGATCTGGTAAGCACAGATGTTACGTATAAAAATGATTAAATATCCAGCTCCAATATGTCTTTATCCTCATTTGTCTTCTTTTTTTCTTTCCTTGCAGTTTAGGAAAAATTATCAATTGTGGGCATTGGTGCAGAATGCTGCATGGTGCTGTACAGACCAGAAATGATGAGTCCACCTGGGCTGGAAACAATGGAAGGAAGATGGGACAACAGAAGAACAGTAGAAAAGCAGAAGAGAAAAATAATGCTGGTTAAGGAATTTCATTTCCTCCGTTGCCATTTAGGACACTTTGGGGACACAAGAGGATACAATACTGTATTACTATTGGTCTCCATAAAGTCTCCTTACACATTTGTACAAGTTGTGTTTAGATCTTGATATATGCACATATAATGAATGACCAAATTTGGAAATATTGTAATTGCCTTTCAGAGACAGCAATAGCTGCATTCATTATACAGGTTATGTAGAATGAGTTTTAGTCATCAGTTTAGACATTTTCCTTTTCATTTGTCAAAATAAAATCTCTGTTTTGTTTTTTTAATACTGGCCAAAATGATTAAGCACAATGTCTATGAGATCTTTAATAAAGAAAAAAATAAAAGCTTCTCAGCCTGCTAAGAAAATCCTTCCACTGCTGTTGTCAGGTTGCTACATTAACATATAATCTCATTCTGCAACCTTCTGAAGATTTTATCAGGGAGCTTGCTGTGAAATGTCTACAATAGGTCAGAACAAATCCCGCAGTACTTGTTTAAAAACAGCTTAATAGATATCAACTTGAAACTTTGCCACTGATTAATTAGAGCAATTAACTTTCTTAACACCAGTGTTTAAAATGCTAATATGGTATTATCAAATGAAATTTTGCACTGATTTGCATACGTGTCTGTTACACAAAGTGCAATAAAATAAAACCCTGAAATTAGTAATTTGATCATTTTTGAGCATTTGTAGCATCGTGGACCATTAACTTTATTTCAAATTACTATTATTATCTTCTGTCTACTCTGAGGCAGAAATCCCACATCTAGCAACAACAGAGTAGTCTCCTCCAATACACACAACTGATCAAAATACATTAGAAGTACCCTTGCTAATTATACATGACTAAATCTATTTGCAACTTTTAAATAGGGCTGCAATGATTACTATTAGTTGACATAATCTGTTATTACAAAAATTCGACAACACAGAATTCCAAGATATTTAATGTAACAGATCACATTACTCTCACTGACGTCCTGTCTTCCCAGTTCAGTGGTAAATGTTTATTTGTAATTGTGATGCCCTACAGCAGTGACATCAGACTCATTCATCCCAGGACATGTCATCATTCTGGTTTGTGTCAAAACGCTGGTTGTACAGCATCTGCAAATATCTACTTGTTCTTTAATTACATTATTGCTTCTGCATTTATCTAATATTATTTAAAAAATTCAGGCCACTTAAAAATGTTGCAGATTTTAATTTCATTAATTCACTTGCTGACAAAACTTAGAGCACTCAGCCACCAATGAAACATTCATTAGACAAATATATGTTCCTGCTTCCCTTCCATCTTGAAATGACCTTTCTTCTTCACTGGTTTTTCTTTTCTTTTTTGTCTCCTATCCATCATTCAACCTCAAAACTGTTGCAGGAAATGAATAGATGCTGTCATGTAAGGAATTAAAGATGCACTGCGGGACATGAAGTTGTATTCCACAAACATCTCTAAAAATAGATTTTATGAGAACCAGGTTTATGTCAAACTCTGTTTCTATCACAGGAGAAGAAGTGGAGCTGGTGCAGGAGTATAAATACCTCAGTGTTCACCAGACAGGACTGGAGACGCAACACTGATACTGCTTCTAAGAAGAGGCAGAACAGAATTTTAGGTCCTTCATTGTTTGCAGCAAGATGTTCCATATCTTCTATAAGTCTGTTATGGAAAATGTTATCTGAGGTACATCAGAGCCAATGACTTAAAGAAACTGAACAAACTCTTAAAGAAACCTGGCTCTGTTCTGGGGCTGCTGGAGCTGATAGTGCAAAGGGGGATACTTAATAAAAAACAAAAAAAAAAACAAACATCATAGACTATCCTGAGCATCCTCTACGCAACACAGTGATTCAGCAACAGAGCATCTTCAGTCAGAAGCTTCTTCAGATCTGCTGCAACACAGACTGAATCAGGAAATGCTTCCTGAGCACAACTTTAAACATCTACAATGAATCTTTGAAGAAAAAACTAATGTCCCTTCAGGGATGAGGCAGGTATTCTTTGAATTTGAGGTTGAATTGAAGACAGTATAGCATTGGACTGTAAGTACATAATTAATGTTGTATGTTCTCAAGGGCCAGATAAGATAAGATGGCCAGCAGGATCTGGCCCGTGGACCTTGAGTGTAATACATCTGCACGACAGGAAGTCGTATACCCTTCTGACCCGCTCATAATGCTGCGTAGTGGTAGAGAAGTTACGCTTCTGATTTCTTTAATCAGGTCAGATATCAGTAGCGTGTGGATCACAAATTATGAAAACGTGTTCCCTGACTGAAATATTATTATTGTGTACATTGTTTTTGTACAGAAAGATATTTCTTTGACATAATTTTTAGATCAACTTGCCCTAAATATTGAGGTTAGAAGCTTGTTTGTTTTACTACTTGCATATGTGGGCTGCCATTCTTTATATTATGACAAAATTCACCAAAAATAACTACCTGCATTTGCTTGATAGTGCAGCAGCAGTGAGTTGATACAGTAATGCAGCCAGTGAACCCAGTCCCTTCCTTTCTTACCATTGTGGTCGAAAACTTGGGGTATTTATTTAGCTTGCTTGTTACTTCACTCAGTGTTTTGATTGAAGGCCTACGTGTTGCTCACAGACTGACAGCTAACAGTCCATAACAGACTGATTTCACCTCTGGGTGGTGTTTGCAACTATCCTCATGGTCCTGGTATGCCTTTTTGCATTCATACTGCACTAATTTTGCCCCATCCAACCACTGTTGCTACTGGGACAGCAAAGGCGTTCCAGTGGCAGAACAAAATTTGATGCCATTCTGTACCTTTGTAATTCAGACGTCACAGCGGGATGTTACAGAGCAGAACAAACTGGCTGTGTGAATGGAGCTCAAGAAAGTGACGCATGGATGTGAGTCTGGATGAATGAGTGTGGTCTCATAGTGTAAAAGTACTTTCAGTAGTCACCAAAAATAAAAAAGTACTATATACAGTCCATTTAACATTTACAATTTAAAAGACGAGTCACAAAGTGTTGGCAAAGCTTTGGATTAGTTTCATGGTTACCCATTGATAAAAAAAAGAGTTTTTTTGCATCAGGAGAATTAATTTATTCATTTTAGGTCACTTGAAAAATAATTAGTTCATTGGTGTGTGTCTATTTGTTAATCTTCCTGGTCAGTTAAAGGCATAAAAAAAGGCTTTCATTTTACACTTCATTTTTCACTTCTTCCACTGAACATTAGTTTTTAGTGGAAGATGTTGAATGTGTGTCCTTAGTGCGTCTTAGCACTTTTATGAGTTATCTAAGGACGTACTAAATGACAAAGGCAAATTGGAATGAACAACTTTATTGCTACATCAAAACAAGGAACCATACAGCAATAACATGAAGCAAGCCATCAGACATTATTTATTAGTCCTGCAAGAAGATAGCGAGTTCAGTGACTTGTATCCGTTTCTTCTTATAGCTCAGACCACCAAGTAAAATCCAGTCTAAGATTTAACCTTGTCTTGTCCCTTGTTTGGTCAGTCTCTTTTCTTTGGCACCTCTGGTATGAAGAAGGTGCCAAAAGTAATGAGCCAGCTAGCTTCTCTTCTTGGCTTCAGTGTGTGTTGTGTTGCTGTGTGTTCCTACAAGTTTAATGCATGCTGTACCACAAGGTCATGTTAAATTCCAGGCCAGGAATGCTGTACCTTTCCATCAGGCTTCGAGCTTGGTTTTTCTATTTGGGGTTTTCCTTGGTTTATTGAGTTTTTAACATGTTTTTCTGTTAACTTTACTTTCTGTTTTATTTTGACAGTCTCCTTCTCTGTTTGGTTTGGTCCTGTTTAATTTTATCTCCCTGATAGCTCTCTCTTGTGTCTTGTCTTTCCCTTCCCGTTTGCTCCTCCACTCATATTTTTGCCACCTGAATCTTCTTAGTTCTTCTGGTTCCTTCTGATTTTTCAGGAGTTTTTGCCAGTAAGCCTTTCTTTGGTTCGCTGATTCCTTGAGTTGCCTTTTGCTTTTTGTTTGTTCTGGTTTCCCTGCATGTACAGTGCCTTTTACTAAAATAAACTGGGCTGTGACATTTCACCCTGCATTTGGATCCTCCCCTCAGAATAATGACATTGGTCCATTCAAATGCCAAAATCACAATTTTAAGTTATAAATTTCAGATAAAGCTGTGAGCATTAATATATTTTGTATACAGTGGCTCATAGAGAAGCTAAACAAAGGAACGTAAGCTGTCTTCAGAGCTGGCTGGCTCAACTATTAACTCATGGTGACGTTCAAGCTGCCATCCATTCTCATAAACTCAGTCTGTTTGTTCTGGCCAGCAGTTCTTTACATGTCAACAGAAGAAAAGAACTATGCAGCATATCAACATTTCTAAAATAATGCCTATGAGGTGATTGAAAAATTGTGTTAAACTACTTTTTTGTGTTGATTGTTAGCAGAGAAGCTGAAATTAGATGCTCTAACAGGTTAACTTTGCTTTACAAAATGACTATCCGTACATTTCCAAATTCAAATGCAGCTTTGACAAAATTCTTTCTTTTTTCTCTTCCCCAAAGGAACAATATTGCTACATTGTGATCTATAGTTCCTGATTTGAAAAAGAAAGAAAAAGAAAATTATATATTTTCTGTACTCACATGTCTAAGTGGTAAACTGGTAAACTGGTTTGGTAAAATGAAAAAGTTTCCTAAAATAGAAATATTCTCATTTGAGTGGATTGGAAGGAAGACATAATTGCATGTCTAGCAGGGTAAAATGATTTCAAATCATGGGTAAAATGATTTTTAATTCAAAAAGGAGATTTATCTAATGCCTAAACACCACTATTTCACTTATGTGACTTGTGTTGTCAAAATTAGGAACCACCTGTCTGAAAGTGATGCTGAAAAACATCTCAATATGTCCAAATAACTCTGAAAAGGCCTCAGCTGATGCAACATTCAGCAATAGATGTTTTCAAGGTATAGAAGAGAGATAATATTCCTGCAGTTCTAGTTTGGCTCCATATGAAATCAAGAAAAGAAAATTAAAATAATCTTCAGCCATCAAAAACCAAGTTCATAATTTCGAACATAAATTATTTCAGCACAGAAGTTTATTTTTAGTGTGCAGGCTTACTTGTGGTTTTTAAAAGTCAAATGTCAGTGAGAACCTTCATCAATCAGGTCCTTCTTCTGTGGAACCAGCTCAGCCTTTGCTTCTAGAGGCAGACATGTTCTCTATCTTTGAGATTAGGAACATTTTAAAGCTTATATGACCAAAGTCATATGAGCCATCTCTCCGTACCAACCCACTGTTCTCTCTCTCTCTCTCTCTCTCTCTCGCTCCATGCATTTGCATGTGATCATGTTCTGCCTCTCTTGCTGTCCTTTGTATTCTTTTTCTTGATTGCTTCTGCCAAAGGTTCATTTTCTAAAATTGAGTTTTTCCTTCCCACAATCACTGAATGCGTGCTCAGGAGGAATTGTTGGGTTTTTCCTCAATACAGTGCCCAGATATTAATTCTTCAAGTAACTGGTGCTTCCACCGAAAAAAAAAAAATGAAGTTCATTTTTCCCAACCTTTATTTCATTCTTTCAAGGAAGAAAGTTAAAAACATTTTCACTCCCTCCTGTTTCAAAGCCCACACAGCAGCTCATAAGGAAGCATGTGTTATATTTCCATGGAATATTTCATGAGCCACAGTCTTGCTCTGTTTAAGAGAAAAAAACTCCTTAAGGATACCGATGCGTCCATGCGTGTCTTTTTCAAACGGATGCTCATGGACACATTTCTAAATATTCATGTCACTAGCAGTCATATAAACCAGCAGTGTTAACTCTGCTGTACGCCACTTATAAACCCCTAAACCCCCTCTTTGTGTGACTTCTAAATCCCACAGCACATGCCAAACTAAACTACCCACAATGCAAGAGATGGAAAAACAGGCAAGACGAGAGGCATAATTGAGAGGCGCCGCCGCCGCAAGGCCTCACCCCCCAAGGGTAGCCTCAAGACAAAATGAGCATTTTATTTAATGGTACATTGTTTTAAAGCAGAGCTCCATTCATGCTGAGGGCTACTGGTAGCCTCAAGTGGGAAAGCACAGACATTCATAAGTTTATCCCTGAAAGAAAAAAATACAAAAAAATACAAAAATCTGTTTTGGAATAAAGCCTACACAGGTAACTTGTGGCTGGTAAAATGATGTGCCTTTCACTGCGATTTATTGTTCAGGGCAATTGTGTTGCTCTGACATGAAGGAACTAGAATGCATAACATGTTTAGTGATGAATAATTCATTCATGATGCAATGAAAAGTTTTGATATCTGTGAGTTTGAATAATTTTTAAAAAAAGCAAAAAACCAAAAAAAAACACAAGCCTCATTTATGCAGGTTCTAACTATATTGTGTTCTGGCATTCTTTGGGCTTTGCCATGTCTTCATTGCAGATTTAATGTTAATCAGAGGTTTTTCTAGATCTCTCAGATGAAAAACACAAAGAGTTTGTGAAGTTATTCTAACAAATACCAGCTCTGATGAATTAGCTATTCATAATTCTGCACATACCTGATAACTATGGCGTCAGAATAGTAAGGGAAATAACCGCTGTTGTTCACAGTCGATGACTCTGACTTTCCTTTTGATTGTTCTGAAAATCTGAACGCTGCTATTTTGCTGTCTATACAAACAATGCCACTCTTACACACATATGCAGCAAAATCATTGCTCATGAATTTGTTTTGTACTGTTTTAGAAAATGAATCTGTGGTGTCAAATTGTGACATTCTTTTTTTTTCAGTCACATTTGTATTTATGTGCAGTTGATCCATTACCTTATGGCAGCTTTCTCAATCCAGAATTTCCTCCAGTGCATTACAAGACCTGTGACCCGAAAGGTAGCAGAGAATTGGTAATGAGGTTATTTTATTGTATGCATTTCAAATACATATTTTTTTTCTATAACACTATTGACCTGGTGAATAAATACTGAAAGTATTATCAATAACTTCTTCTTAGATAGCAGGTATAGACAGGCTAGTCACCTTAAGCATGCTAGCCAAACAATACTCCTTCACTTAGGTTTCAAGGTGGCAGTGTTGTAATGATAATCTGATTTGTTTAGCATATGAACAACAAAAGTTCCAAAACATGCGCATCGTGCAAAACAAGATAAACCGTCATATAAGATGAAGACATTTGCAGAACACTCTTGTTATCTAAAATTGCATGTGGGTTGGCGATTATGGTGACCTTAACTTGAGTTGCATAAACAGGACGAAGGCAGGATGATAAGTGACTCTGGAATGCCGCTATGGCTTTGGAAGATCAAGACTGTTTGGGATCTTGTGAGGGATGCACCATATTGAACAAGAGTTGTACAACTGACTTCTGGTGCATTCACACATACTCATTGCCTGCGGTGTCTGTGTCCATCGCCGTAGACTTATGGGGGTCTTTTGCTGGAATGGCACAGAGTTGCTTGTGTCACAGCAGGTCCCAGCTGTTCAGCACAAGTTGAGAAATGTTCAACTTCGACAAATCAAGGTGTACGTCAGCCAATCAGGTTGTGGTTATAGGCAGAAAGGCAATAAAATTGTACATGGGGCGAGTCTACAGCAGCTTGCATCCATCTGTGATGTCTACCTTGCATTACAGGAATATGGAGGAAAAAAATAGTAAAGGCTGTGTTTTTGGTCACACAGAGACACAGTCTCAGAAATAAAGCTTGGGAGGAAGTGGCAGAGTGGGTGAATCTGGTATGACTGCATTTGTGTGGCTGTGCAAAGCAGTGATGTGTCGCTGGAAAATGAGCCCTTTCGAGCTGATGTTTTTAATTTTAGACTATTAGCTATCAGAAGATCCGACCCCTGTCGAGCAAGAACCAGGTCCCCTTTCATTCATCTTATAGCTACTTTTCCATAGAACATAGTTACTAGCAGTTAGCTGGTCAACACAACACAACGAACCAGTCTATTTTTTAAATACCCGTCATCCTGGATATTTCAGCAGCAGTTTGAGCTCTTGAGCAGTCATGGAACATGGTACATTTTCTCAACCTGGTTTCTTAGGTTGCCTCTTTAGCTTGTTTGGCAGTGCGATAGCTCTTGCAGTACTGTTAACTGATTTGCTTTTTATTTTGTTTGGATTATCTTGATCAAAAGTTGCTTCTTGTTAGCTCTTTGCAGAAAAGCAATAAAATGGATGTATTCATTACATTCCCACAGTCTTTCTGGTGTATCTGGATCTCCAATCAGTGCTATGATGGCACACATTTATTTAAAAAAGAAACAAAACAAACAAACAAACAAACCAAAAAATATTGGACGGATTAAAATATTGAGAAGGAAGAAAAACAGCAAGTCAAAAGCAATGGGCTAGAGGGTAATACTGGATATCATAGCTGTGGGCCATGCAAACATTGTCTCTGTTACCTTAGCAAGATGATTATACAATTTCAGACATGACATGCTTTTAGCCTCAGCAGCAATGTCCAGTCGTTTTTTTTTTATTACTTTGAATCGAACATTTATCAGTATAGCAAAATAGTAATTATCCAAAGGTACATGAACATGCCCAATGGGTAAGCTGGGGATCCAAGCACTGACCCTCCCACTGATGGATGACTACGATGCCTCCTGAAGTACAGCCACTCCAAGCTTATAGGAATAACTCTGCTATTGGCTTACTGACCACAGTACATGAATTTATAAAAAATTTCTTCTTTTTCTTTATTGTATTCAGAGAAAGAGGGTATTTGTGAAATGGGTATGAAATGAACATAGGGTCCAGTGGACCTTTACAGTTGGATCTAGTAATTACTCCTCCACTGAGTTTTTGCCACAATATGTCCAAACCACCAACAGTTAAATGATCTAAGGTGCAGCATGTTGAGAAGAATTAACCCTTCTTTTAGTCTTTTTTTTACTTTTAATACAGGAGAGCCAACACCTAATTATGGCAATCACAGTACCCCATTTGCTTACAAGGTGATCTGGATATAAAGAAGACAAAACAAAACTTGTGTATTTGCCAAAAAATCATAGGTTTGGCAAAAGAAGCCTGGGAGAACACAACCAAATAGATAATTAACCGAGGTATTCCCTTTACTTGGCATGCAATTATTGGGTCTATCATCAAGGAAATGGTGGTCTGTCAAATTCTCTACAGCTCTGAAGTGTAAATTATGATTCCTCACTTCACAGCACCTATCTTGGAATGCGTCACTCATGGTGGAACGCTGTGCCAGCAGAAGACTGGCACAGTGTTCCTGCTTATGTTGAGATAAACATAAAGCCAGTCAAACCAAGCAACTGCTATTGGTTCCATTCACAAAAAGGTTACCTCTAATTGTGATTCCCTGAGTTCAGTAGTAGAAATTACTTGATGAAAGTAAGTTAGATATAAAACCTTCCAATAATGAAGAAAACATTTACAGGCTAGCATAAAATGAAGTTCAACTAGATCATCCTGCCAACCAGAGAATAGTACTAGACATCAAAGTAGCATCAAAGATGAACGACTGCATAAAAATAAGATTTAAGCTATGACTTCAGTACTATGACTTCAGTACAGTTAGTACCTTGGAGCAGAAAACATTGATTTAAAAGGATGAAGAAGCTATGCAATTATGCCAGTTTAGAATGAATGGGCTCAGTTGGTAAAAGAGATGAGACCTAAACCACCTTTGAATTGAACTATGATTAAGTCTCTTACATGCCCTGCAAGCTGATATTTTTTAGTTATTTTCTGCTATTTTTACATTTACTTATTTTTGTTTTTACATTTTCTGAAAAGAAATATGAATAGTTTAGCATAGGCAGCACGGTGGCTTGGTGGTTAGCACTGCTGCCTCACAGCAAGAAGGTTCCTGGTTCGAGCCTCCACAGGGGTCTTTCTGTGTGGAGTTTGCATGTTCTCCCTGTG
>JBAMYA010047276.1:0-10499 GCA_037176975.1 Arrhamphus sclerolepis | reverse complement strand
TCAATAAACTGGAGGATTAGTTAGAAACGACAAATACATGTAGAGTGAAGGACCTGCAGGCATCCTCTTAAAAAAAACAGACTTCCAAAGTGTACACTTTTAACCTAGTGTGATATGTTTATTATTATAATTATTATTATGTTTATTTTATGTTTTTAAATGTGTCTTTTACTTCATTTAATCTACTTTATAATCTATTTTATATATATGTTGGGCACTTTGATCAATGGTTGCTGCTTTTAAAGTGCTTTATAAATAAAGTTGGCTTGACATGCACTAAGGCTATTAAAGTAGGCTTTCTATGTCACACTCTGGTAGTATGGACACTATGTGGTTGGATGATGCATTCATTAGATTTATTTTCATGACATGTTTTGGTGGTTTTGCTACTTTGATGTCTCAGGTACTGGTTTTAAACCAGTTGTAAAGGGGCAGAAGAAGGCTTTATGCAATGACTCATATACAGTAGGTGCATCTAAGAGCCACAATTCAAATCAGCAAAGATGGCTACAGAATTGCTTGGTTCGGTCTTTCACTAGTATTCGTCCTTCACTGTACACCATGTTGGACGTCTTTAATTGATACTAGTCGTATGTGCCGCTCTGCTCATGCCACATATTTCATTTCTCTGATTGGTTGTATTGATCTCATGGCATCCTGCAGTTTCTACTATATTTGTTGGCATTTCCTCCTGGGAACCAAGGAAGAACCAGACTAATTCTTTGCATTGAAGACTAAAACAATTTCAGTCCAAGCTGGTGATCAATCAGCCCAGTTGTAACAAGACAAATGCACTAATGAAATAGTGATATTTTTTTTTATGCTTTACAAGCATGTGTGGAATGTAAGTAGGTATTCTTTCACGTTTTAAAGGAGTAAAAGTTAGCTTTTTGCATAAGTTTAAAAAAAAAAAAATTACAGTCATTGTTGTAAACTTCCCCTCCTTGTAATGACAGTGTTTGAGGTCAGTGTCTTGATATAATGGGTAATTTGTGGTTTTGAAGAGACTGGTTGTGGACTGAGGGGTAACGCTGAGGATGTAAAAACTATAAGATAAAAATGTGAAAAAAAAAAACCAAACAGGGCTCGCTAAGATTCGAGACTCTGTGTTGCCTTATCCCAGCAGTTGCTGCCGTCCTAAATAAAGTAAGGCGCTTTCTGCCATTTAAACCTTATAGTTACATTCTTGAACATTTTTGGTGAACAAAAACCCAGCTGGAAGCACACTTGAATCATCTTTGTTCATATAGAAAATATGTCAGCAAAAGTTGCCAATTTGCAGTTCAAAGACAAATGTGTAGCAACTTTGCCTGGATTTAGGGTGCGATTACACTTGGCGGATTTGTGACAAAGTCTGCCAAGTGCAATCGCTTTGTCCCACTAGAGGTAGATTTGAATATGTCTAATCATCTGATCTAATCATTTAGTCCATTAGTGGTTCATTTCAACAAGTGTAACTTCTGCCAAGAGCTAACTTCTTCAGAGGGTCTACGCCTGTTTCCAAACATTCTGAGGCACCTGAACTCAAACAAGAATGTAGGATCTACTACAACCAAGCTTATGGAAGACGCTGGGTGTTTTTTTTTAGTCATATTCAATTTTAAAGTAATTTGTGAGCATGTGTAATCACTTTATTTTACATGCAATTACAACAAACATAACATATAAATATATTATATATAAATTTCACAAACTGGCAATGTGTTTTGCAACACTTTACACCACCAACATTAACAAAGACCAGCCCACTTTCTGCTAGACTCCAGGTTCAGGTAACTTGTACAGACAGGAAGAAGGAAAATCAGTTCTTCTTAAGGACAAAAAATGTACTTTTCTTTATTCCACACTGTTTCTACATTGGTCGCGCAGACAAGGAGAACAGGAGGTCCGGCCAAGTCTGGATTATTGAACGCTGGATCTGTTGAAGATTGAATTTCTCTCTGTGACAGAGATATGCCTGAGTGTTGGTGAGTCCAGTGTTTTCATTGAACTTTTAACTCAGGATTGCTGCTATTTTAACTCTCTGTGGACATTGGCTGAGGAAGAGTAATAAGTAGTACTGTCTTTAGAATAATGACAAATGTCGCTGTCATCTTCATTTACCAGCTTTGAACTGAGTTTATTTGAGCTGGGTCTCTTTCATACAGACCATCATACAATGAGATATATGCGCCGATAACTTCTCTGAGCGACTCTGTGGAGGTGTTGCTTCATGGTAAACCATTCATTTTTCACGACAACCAAGAGCGTAGCCTTCTTAAACATTACTGGACACACCAAAATAACTTTTTCTCATGAAAGAGAAGATTACATGAGACCAATAAAAATGCACATAGGCAATTTTCTTTAAAAGCAACATTACATCCCCTATTTAGAGACCTCAGAAAACAAACTTCATCAGACAATTAATGCGGTTTATGGGACCTTTAAAGACATTAAAAAGCTCTGTAGATATGGGCAAAGGAGGGTTTTACACAAAAATATAACAATATAATTATACGCAAAATATTATCAGCGTTAGCTTGACAGCTTTTAATTAACTTACCATTTAAACAGGCCTTAGCACATTTGCAATTTAAAGAGACAGTGGAAGAGTTAAGAATTCTAAATCAGAAACTTAAGCAGACAGGTACGTGTTACTCAGTATGCCTCCAAACCTCTGCTTATTGAGTCAGATGTTTAATTGATAGGACGGGGTATATCAGACTTCATTAGATGCACTTCATCAATCCCAGAGTTAAATCAAGCAATATCCCAGATTGTGGTGCAACATTACAGAAAGTGAGCCAGGGGAACATGGATAGTCAAAGCCTGGGAGCTTACTGTCTAAGTACTGCTGTAAAGAGAGGCTAAAAAGATCCTTTCAATTGCCTGTCTGATGCTTGATCCTATTTCTGCCCTCACCGCTCAGCCAAAGCACGAATCGGAATTTGCGGGAAAATCAGAGTTGATGAAGGGAAGATAGGTAACAAAGGAGGTACAGAAGAAGGTAGGGAAGGGAAGCTGGAGGGAGGACAAGTGAGTCGATCAAACTGATGATCCATATAAATGAGACAAAACACTGTAGAGATTGTTGGGATCATCTGATACGCATGAACATGCAAAACACCCACTGGAAACTAAAGTCCGCCCCCACATGCATCCACACATATCTTCCCTCATCAAATTCCCTTTAATTCTCTCCATCTTTCGAGCTTACAGGCTATAAATAGCTGGAACGGAGCTCTTGCTAATTCCTTCATTCAGAGTCTAGTGGAAAGGCAAGATGCGTGCGGCCTCCGATGCACACCCTGACAGGAAGACACAGGAAGTGGTGGAGAGTTGCCAAGGCAATTCCTCTCTTCTTCCTCTCCCTTCTTCCTCTCCCTTCCTTGCATCCTCTCTCCAGATTCCCTGATATTGTCTCCCTTCCTGCCCGCCTTCCCCCACGCTTCCCATTCACTTTTCATTTCAGTGTCTCTCAGCAACTTCACTGTTGCTCTTCATCATCATCCTTCAGAAGCAACCTGACAGCTGTAAAATGTGATCAATATAATCTGGCAGTGCACTCTGTCTCAGCCTTGTAAATGCATAATGAAAGCGCTGCATCTACTGTAAGAAAAGATACAAAAGTAAATATGTTAATCGATTCCACAATCACAGTCATTACCATTATATGCAGAGGCTAACATGAAATGGACTCATAAAGCAAACTCGCTCCAAACTAGAGCAGGAAAAGGGCAAGTCGATTTCCAGAACACTGAAATATTCTGCACTGCTTTCTCTGCAACATCATTTGTCCTCTTGTGTTGTAGTTTCACTTGATGAATTCACTCTTTTCAAGTCAGTTCTACATTTACGAGCAGGACCAGATCACACCAGGCCTTAAAGCGAAATGGAGTTCAACAAAATAAGAGCGCTCACATTTCATTTGGTGGCACAAAGCACGTGCCATTTCAAGTTCAAACAGATTTCCAAATAACCCTGCCCAGGCCAAGCCAATCAGGACCATTTATCTCAGATTTTTACGACATAAAAAGCGAGGAGCAACGTTGCTCAGCATTACATCATGTTTCATTGCTCTGATTCATACATCTCATGGGTTCCCATTTAAAATTTCCATGAGAAATAAAGAGACATAGAGACTGGGGACAAGTTTAATATGCCAAGCTAAAAATGTAATTGACGTATACGAATAAATAAATAAACTACATAAAGTATAACAAATAAGGGACTCATTTAAAAGGTTGTTGTTCTGCACAAGGAAAGTTCATCAAGTTCCCAGGATGAGATAGAAAGAAGATCTGTGTGGTTGCATGAATTTGGGTTAATGGGGCAAATGTATTGGCAGAACCAAAATTCCTGTAGACTCCTTGGCTGACCTTGGGGCCCTGCACACATGAATGAGCTTAACTGAAGGGTCTTTAATCTCATATAGCCTCCAAATGTTATGCAGCACATGGGTCTTTTCACTGGGTTTGTCACGCTAAGAAACAATAAACAGCTCTTCCTTTGTGATGTTTGTGGGGAAGAAAGGCACTTTGGTCTGGCGTCCACTAGTTCCTACGAACTGAATTGAATGCTTTTTGGAGCATTTCATTGATATTAAGGGATAGATTTGATGCTTAATTAAGACAATTATAGAGATCGGATCTCCTTCACCTGTGGGTCTAAACTGTGGTTAGTGACCAACACAAAGAGACCGTGAAGGCAAGAGGCCAACATGAGACCCCTATGAAGGCTGAGATCACCAACAGGGAAAGAATTAAGAGCTTGGTCATATGGGAGGTGCTCACAAGGGAGACATTTTGGAAATGTCCCATTGAAAGGAGAAGCTGGGGGCCTGGAGAGCAGGCCTGGAGTGATTGCCCCTCTTGGTTGGCTTGGAAACATCTCAGCGTTGGGCCAGTGGTTAAAGCAGGTGGCCCATGTACAGAGGCTCAGTCCTCATGAAGTGGTCGCGGGTTTGACTCCCGCCCCGTGACCCTTTGCTACATTTCTGCCCCACATTCCTGTCTCTCTACACTCTCAATAACAGGCCACTTGTGCCAAAAAAAACCAAACTTTACTTTTTTACTGGTTTATAACACTCTTTGACCTCCTTATCTGTCAGAGTTGCTTACATTTAAGGAACCTTCTCTGACTCTCAGGTCATCTGGTGGCAGATTTTTAATCATTCCCAGAGTAAGAAGAAAAACTTGCAGTTACGCCTTTTATTGATATGGTCTACATTTGTGGAACGATCTCCCCAGAAGACCTGAGAGCAGCTGGAAGTCTAGACAAAGCAACTCAAGACCCATCTATTTAATCTAGCTTTTACTTGAGATTTTACATTTTTTAGTCTATAGTTTAACTATATTTTAGAGTATTATTGTTATTTATTATGTAATGCTTATATTGTTTTAACTCTCTTTTATATATTCCTTTTAAATGTACCTATATTTATTTTATATTTAAATTGTTAATTTATCTATGTAATTACCAATACCGTAATCTTATAATGTAAACTGTTTATTTTGTTTGTTTAATTGCTCGTGTTTTTTCTACATTTTAATGATAGGTTCCAGCAGACCCCCGTGACCCTGCTCAGGAAATAGCAGGTATAGATGATGGATGGATGGATTCTTCAGTGTTTCCTCATGAAAATGTCTTTGGGTCGTTGGGGGATTGTTTCTGTTGCGTTTGTCTTTAATCTGTAAGGCATTTTATGCTGCACAAGTGGTATGAAAAGTGCTATACTGATAAAGTTGATTGAATCTTTAGAGCTGTTTGGAACACTTTTTGTTGTTTTTTGTAAGTGTTTTTTAAGTTTAAAGCACACAGATTTATTGATTAGGTTTTGGAAAAAAAAATATGATTTGGCAAGACCAACATTAGCAAGAAACCAAAAATAAATCCTGCCCTCTGAGTGAATAAATATGACTGTTCCTCTGTTAGAAATGTGCAACCAGAGCGTTGTAGTCCCTGCTTGGTCTTTCACCATCTAAAGGAGTAAAATAAAGCCTTGACCACACTGACCAACTGTTGTTTGCAGCACTGTGCCTCGGGGCAGAGCAGGCAGCACAGATGCCCGAAAAAAAGAAGATGGAGGAGGTGACACAAGAGATGAGGTGCAAAAACAAAGACAGACTCCATCAAATTCAGTTTGTGAGGGCTACAGTGAAGGCTGAATTAGACCTTCTGTTCTGACCTCCATCTTCCATCTTCCACATAATGACAGCTACCGAGAGATTGCTAACTTCATAACTGACTCTGCTTTTCACTGTGTCCTTGTCTTTTTTTTCTTTTTTATCAAATATTTTAGCTTGTCTCTTTCAGCTCTGGCAAGGAAAATTACATTCAAGAAAACTTTGGGGCTCTTGGTGACGAGTTTATGCAAGAGAGACACCGGGGAAGCTACAGGAATTACACTTTATATAACAGCGATTGTTTATTCTAGGGGAAATGTACTCTTCCTGCAAAAGCATACTGTCCTATTTTTCCTCTCCAACCACCTTTTTTTCTCATCTTTGTACTGTGAAGGGTATCAGCTGAGGCTGGCAGGAGAAAAACGTGATGTTATAAAATAGCTGGAGCAGAATTATTAAGGATCTTTCTGGCAAGAGAAGAAATATATTTATATATACTTCCAACACTGAATGCTGGTACTTCTCTCCCCCTTTCCATTATTTATCTGTTTGTTTTTAACTCTTTTATTTATTCATTCATCTCCAGCCCTTTACAGTGCTGGTGTTGTGGCACAGTCTGCAGACACTGGGTGCTTTATTGCATTAGTATTGAACTCTTCTTGATGAATCTCCTCAGAAAATTGAAATATTGCAGAACAGGGAGATGTGGGAGTTTGAGTTTGATGCATGGAGATAGATGAAGTCTCGGATGGAATAATTTATAAGGCCCTCCGCTAGCACCCTGCAGCTCCAACAAAGTAGAGCACCGCTGACAACGCTGAGGTTAGCAGTTCAAATCCCGAAGGATCATCTGGCAAAACCTATGTATACCTTCCTTGAAGGGACTAATTGAACAGGACTAGCAGCTTAAAAGGCACTTTTGTAGCAGTTTATCTTGGTTGGACCCCCGGTCTACCACCAGTAAAGCTCTTTTTAGGAGAGGTAGCATAGTAATGTGCTTTAATTGATTCCAAACTAAGTTTTAATTCCCAATTTGATGGCTAATTGCTTATCTGACAAGACTGTCTACACCACATACAACATGTTAGCATGTCATAGGCAGTGTCATTTCTCTTGACTTCAGTCACCTTGGGTGCAGGCTCGATATGCACCGGTTTCTGGTTTTGAGGTATAATGCCATTTCAGAGAGCTACCATTTCATATCTTTCTGATGGTATGAGCTCATTTTCATCACTAGTCAGAAACAAAAAGTGCATGAATCCCCAAGCAATGTGAAGCGTGGGGTATAAATTTGTTAGAGGCTACCTGAGTACCACAGAACATGACATGAAAGGGGGTTTCTTTCCAGTCTTTCTGGCCTGAGTGGTTTCCTCTGGTTATTCCAGGTGGATCACCACTCATAGAGCCATCAGTGCTGATCTTTTCCTTGTCTAAATGACGAGAAAATTGCCTGGAATTTCTTGTGAGGTTCACATTGCCAGCATTCTTCGTAATTCTGTCCTTCCCCTCCCGCTAAATATTTGCTTTCCCTCTTCTTTGCGCAGAGAGATCTCTTGACCACTTTACTCATGTCACATCCTCTGTGATGTCATAGATGTGTAGCTTCTTTGCCTTGGACCTATGTAATGTAAACTCTGCAGCATCTCAGTAGTAGCCCATGGCTGTTCAAAGGATAAAAATCACATAAATGAGTGATCGGTATTTCATGTTGCAGAAGTGGTGAAGTTATTATTTTAACTTCACCTTAAAAGCTGATACATCTTGATTGTTTTCAGTGGTTTCAAGCTTTTTATCCAGACCTTCCAAACAACATATTTTAGAGTTGTAATCACAAGTCAAGAAATCAGTGATATTTTTGATAAGGTTATAATTCTGCCACTGTCTACCGGTCCCAGCAAGTGGAGCCAGACACTCAAACTACTCCACAGAAGTAGGGCTGGACCCAAATGTTGTGGTTGTTTCTACATTAGGCAGGCATCTGGTTTTCAGTTTTGGCATCTCTACATTTTGTGTGTGTGTGTGTGGAGTGGACAGTCCCTGCTCATAAGGACAGCATTTCCAGTGGCTCTTTAGTCACCACAGCAGATCTATATGCCCCCATGTGGTCAGAAGTGGTAATGCCACATAGAGTGGCTTTAACCCTGAGTTCATGCTAATTCTTAATAGTCTATTGTGTGTTCTTGTTATTGATGTGGTTGTTATTCATAATATAAGACAAAACTGCAGACTGATTCACGAACGAAAAAATGGTCATCCGAGAGCCAGTCTCGTGCTGTGTAGAAATGTACTATCAAAAATGACATGAAGGAAAATGTAACAAAAAGAGCTGAAGACCTGAAGTTAAGTTTTTATATTTTCCTACTAACATACAAGAAGTTCTTTTTCCAATCACAAGCAAACACTCTTCCACTAAATGAAAAAAGCAAACAAGCACGGCTATAATGAATCTCCATGCTGGGAATCATTTACATATTTACACTATCAAGTTCAGCCCTTTCACCACGAAGTCTTGCTCTGTGCTAATGACATCTGAGAGAAGTATGTGGTCTGTTTGAGCGCCTGAGGCGGTGGTGGCAGCAGCCCTTCCTTCCTTCCCCTCATCCATCGATCCAGCATGAATCTGCAGGAGCCACATGAACACCTCCTTCTATGATTTATTATTTTGTCTCCAAGGAAACCAGTGGAGCCCCCTCCCTCCTCCCATATACTGTATTGAGGGAGCTACCAGCCAGTTTCCTTGGGGGCTAAAGCCTGATATTCTATACCACCACGGGGATGTGGAAACGCAGTGCGTTATAATTAACAATGTACATTACAGTACTACCTTGACGTTCAATCCGTCTAAATATGGGCACCACTAAAAGATATAGAATCCAGGTGGCGACACAGAAAACTACTTAATATTCGTGAGATGGAGGAGTCACAGAGAGCCATTTTGTATTATGTATAATAATGTACAGTGCTGAGGAAAAAAAAGGGCACTGGAAACAGAAGAGAATACTTTACTCTCCACATCGGTTGCTCTAACTAACTTGCAGAAGTCCCTGTAGTTTTTTTCTGGAAATGTGTGCAAACACCTATTCTATGATGTTGAGACCAGGGACCGGAGGAGCCAAAATATGGCTACTTGTCACCAAACATTTATTATGTTGCTTTTTTATGGTTCTGCTGTTTATGTTGTGCAATAGTAATCACTCCAAGGCTTGGCCAGGAGCCCACTGCTTCTGTTTTTAACATGCATATGAAATGTATTTTATTGTGTATCTGTACACCTAACCACGAAATGTTACTAACTGTAACCAAATACAGTGTTTTTATGATGAAATTCAAAGGGTACTTTCACAGTAATGATGTACTAGAATAGTTGTGAGTGAGGGATAACAAAAAAAAAAGACTTTTGAAGCCTGTTAGGAAGAGGACGAATGGCAAATTTGAAAATCAGGGAATGTTAGTGTGTGAGTAGATTTGACTCTACAAGCATCTGTACAACCTGTAAAAACTCAAGGAGGTACGATTATTAAAAATGTTACAATAACACGAAAACCACTTAAAAGTAAAAAAAAAAAAAAAACTGCCTGCAGCATAAATAGTTATGGTTGCTGTGCTGATGTAACAATTAACTAGAAAAGTGATTATATCCAGCATAATCAGTCCACTATTTGCTTACAAGAGAGTATTGACAGAGAAAAACATGCAACATGCAACTGTGGAGCAGTTCCCTGCGTACATAAGTGGTGGTAAAAAGGAGGATAAATGTGTCAAAAACTCATCTGAAGTGACCTTGAATCCATCTCGATCCATAACTGTCACAAATCTAGTAAGATATTTATCAGAGACTATATTACAACAAAAGCTTCTGTGTGAAGAATGGATTTGAAACCTTTTTTTGTTTGTTTGTTATTAAACTCATAGCTTATGACCTCTTCAGCAGCCAAGCCTGCACAACCCCAGTTAATTTAATAATGGGCAAGGGGGCAGAGCGAATAGGTCTCCATGCTGGTTAGAACGTGCCACCTTATATTTGTTACCACCAGCTAGCTGTTTTAGCTTAGCTCATGCTGACCAATAATCATCTATGCTTCAGACATCATATCAGCAGCATCTGAAACGAGTATTGCTCGAGCTCTAGCTCAAACTACTGAAGACATCTGACACGGGACTGTCAATTCTGCTGCTGGCTTGGCCGAAACAGCAGGCAAAAAAATTAGTCTGTAGACGGCGAGTGAGCCACATTCAACCCTAGGGTCCAGGCTCCAGGCCCACTCGGAGGTAGTCGTAGCAATCAAGCCATATTATGCTCTCTTACAGTGGGGGGAAGTATTTAGTCAACCATCAATTGTGCAAGTTCTCCCTCTTAAAAAGATGAGAGAGGCCTGTAATTTTCACCATAGG
>JBAMYA010047275.1:0-35072 GCA_037176975.1 Arrhamphus sclerolepis | reverse complement strand
TAGACAACTGCAGCTCATTCAGAACTCTGCTGCTCGAGTCCTCACAAAGACCAAAAAGGTGGACCACATCAGTCCAGGTCTGAGATCTTTACACTGGCTGCCTGTCCATCAGAAAATAGACTATAAAGCTCTGAATGGTTTAGGACCAAAATACATCAGTGACATACTAACACCGCATGAACCTACCAGACCCCTCAGATCATCTGGATCTGGTCTTGATCAGAAAGCCTCAGACCAGCTGAAGCACCAGGTTAAAGACCCACCTGTTCTCAGCTGCATTTGAATGAAGTTTTAAATATGCAGTTATTTTAAGCCTGAATTTTAGAACCAAACTAAATAGTTTTAACTGCTTTTATTTTATCTAATTTTTTCTTTCTCTTCTACTTTGTTTTTAAATATTAAATCATACTTTTTATTCTGCACGCTTCATTTAATTTAATCAATTAATGATTATTTTTATGTTTTATGGAATGATTTTATTTGCCCTTTGTGATTTTATGTAGCTGTTAAGCACTTGGAATCTCCTTGTGTGTTAATTGTGCTCCACAAATGAACTTGCCTTCAGGTCCTCATGCAGCTTAAAAGCAGACGTGGTTCTGGGACAGAAATCACTGCATGGACTCAAAGTTCAACTCATCGGATGATTTAATGGAAACATGCGCTCCGTTAACTGCAGGTTCTGTCATTCTTTTTTTCTTATTTGACCATCAGATGAAGCTTGTATTGATACCTTTCATTTAACAACTGCTGCTAATCTCCAGAAACTGAACTGTTCTGTAGAGCTTCAATAACTTTTGCAGAGAAATTTGTGTTACAGTCGTATAGTTGAGCTACATCAGGCAGCCATCTTTGTCCTGCAGGACAACCGTTGCATGATAATACACCAACTGGTCGTGGCGTTCCTCAGGGTTCTGTACTCGGGACGTTTTTAATTATGTTTCCAGTAGCTGTTATCACCAGGCAGCCTCACATAAACTTTCATGTCTATGCAGATTAGACTAAACTATATCTATAAATGAAGCAGATGAGACGAGCTAATTGGACCATAAACATGTCTTAATAAACGAGACATAAACACCTAAATGACAATACACGTCAGTAACCTCAGATCAGACGGAGGTTGTTGTCTTGATCAACACTGATGCTATGAGATGGAATATCTTCAGTGAGAATATGGTATTTATATAATCTTAACCAAGTAGGCTAGGCAGTTAGCAATAACCATGTCTAAACCTAACCAATTACTGAAACTAATGTTAAACTTGGTTCTTAATCTTAACGAGGTCATTTTAGTCATTAATCAAATCCAAGTAACTTTAATGCCAAACTATACCGAGCTTGTTTTGGAGTTAGTTTCCTGCTAGTAAACCCAGATTCAGCTAAGATTGATGTCTTAGTCGACACTGATGCTAAGAAAGTGAGAATATGATATATTCCTAAACCTAAACAAGCAGCTTCGGTGTCGAACCATTACCAGAAAACTGTAAAGCCTAAACCTAACTAGACAAATGTCAATGCAGGCCACACATAATCCTGTTAAAATTCCTCTTTTATGACATGCTTGTGGCAATAAAATAAAATAGAAATGAAATAAAATTGAATAAAATGAAGGAAACCACTTATCTCACAGCTTCTGCTCAGTTTCTAATGTGTAACATCGAAAAAAAAAAGATTTTTGCATCTAAATATTGGGTAATGAAGTAAAAATATTATACAAACATTATGAAATAACTAAAATAAAACAACCCCATTTTGCATGAAATATGCTTATATAGCTATAGCTATATAGCTAATGTTTGTGCTAATAGGGATAAGATCATGCATGCAGGTTATGTAACTGGAGAAAAAAAAAACGGTAGACCTTACTATAGGTCTGAATAGATGACTTGGTTATTCCAAGTCATCTATTCAGATTATCAACATACTTTCCCAGCACAACTGCAGCTCCATATTAACCACTACAGCCTCTTTGATCAAAAAAAGGACATGTTTGATGTTCAAACATCTACAAAATGATAGTTAGCTGGATGCTGCACAGCTACGACATCATCCTAAACAGCTTTTTGGAGACTTCCTGGTGGTGCCATCAAACTAAAAAAAAAATTCTTAGGTGGTATATTTCCCAAGTATAAATACTGAATTTATATTTTCTATTGTAAAAATATATATGAATAAAAATGTGGGTTTGTGGGATTTGATGGGCGTCCCAGGTGAATTTGTTTGTAACATTATTTTACACTGACAGTCCAGCTTATCCCTCAATATATATTATATATTATTATAAATTACTAAAAATGTCTGTGAAGTCAGTGAAGACCAAACATGAGCACATGCAACATCCTTTTTTACCTATTTGTGACAGATGCAGTCTCTGGCAGCGACTGGTGTGATTGTAAAAATAAAGTTCAAATGAGTTTCTAATTTCCAGCTGTTCAGCCTCTGACACAAATCCTCTCATATTCAGAAGTCTTGTGTGTTTATCCACAAATCTGACTAAAACTAAAAGCAGCTCTGCTCCACTCACCTCCCATGAGGAAGAGAAGGCCGGCCACGTACTGCATGAGGCCTCGGTCCCAGCAGCAGCCCAGCAAGCCGATGATCCAGCCGAAGAGGATGATGGCCACAGCCATGCCCATGAAACCGGCCGTCATTCGCCGCAGGTCTGAGGACGCAGAATCAGAGCGTTACACATCAAATCAACAACGGCTTCAACATGATACTTTGATGCGTGTGTGACACTTCCTCTAAACTCTGCTGCCTGTTGTGGAGAAGCTACAAAACCAGCTGTTTCAGTCTGTTTCAGCTTCTGGTCCAATGAGCAGCGCTGCTCAAAAACCAGTTTAATAACAGTGATCCTCCAAAGACGATGATGTCAGAGTCATCAGGTGAGTTCAGCTTATTGAAAGTCGAACATGCACACCACAGGACATTTTAAGATCCAGAACTTTCTCATTGGCTCGTATCTTTAAAACAGTTGAGAAATCACAGTGCACGTGCATGGAGATGATGATCTGTGGCAACTCAAAGGAGTTCATGTTAAGTGATTATGCAGCTATTTGACTTGCCAAAACATGAACATTAAAATCAAAACTTGATAACTGCAGCACCCCCTACTGGTCAGGTGGTTTCAGATTCGGAAAGAAACGTATAGTTTGATGAATGCCAGTCATTGACAATTGTAAAAACTAACCTACAAAGTCTGATTTGCTATTCAGCAACCACTTTAAAAAGTTCATCACCTGGCTGTTTGAATCCAGGATTAAAAAAGTGTCATGATGCGCACATCAGAAGACAAGACGAAGCACACAAGAAACAACTAGACTGAAGACGGGTCCATCCGAGTTTAGAACTGAATTTGATACAGATGATGACACCAGTCTCTTACAGAGGTTTGAACATATTATTGGTATTAATAGAACCACATTAACTTGGTTTAAGTCAGATTTATTCGCTCACATTAATGAGGAGTCTTCATCCAGCAGGAAGGCTGTTGCATGATCCAATAAACCAGAGTTGGTCACGGTGTTCCTCAGGGTTATGTACTCGTTACTTTTCACTTTAATTATGTTTCCATTAGGTGCTATCAGGCAGCATGAAATAAACTTTGATGTCTGTGCAGATTAGACTAAACTATACAATATATGAAGCCAGATTAGATGAGCAAACTAACTGGACTAAAAATATGTCTCTATCTAAAATCTGAAAGTAGTGTCTTCTTGAAAGCAGGAAATTCTGATACCTAAACTCAACCAAAGAGTATTTTATTGCAACACAGGTGCTAAAAATTAACATTTTACTGTCAGTGATCCTGCAGTCTGTTCTTTATCTGAACCAAGAAGTTCCAGTCCAAACCGAACCAACTAAGAGCTGAAATTAAAGAATTTTAAACATTTTATAAATGCAATCAAATAGTTTTATTTCCAGGTTGTTTTGGCTCCTTATCTTAACAAAGCAGTTTTGGATCTCTCGTGATGCGCTAACCAATCTAAACTTTAGATTTACAAAGTTTAGAGTTTCATTTTTTTTAATGCTTTTAATTTTTATATTGCTTTTTAACCTTAACCAAGTAGTTTTGGTGCTGAACTGTGTTGATGCCTAAACCTAAGCAAACAACAACTGAAGCTAAAGTTACATTTCCATAGCAACATTGATGTCGGAAATGAAACTGCAATCTGTTGTTAAACTGAACCAAGTAGTTTCAACGCTTAGTTATGAAAGTGAATTTTAATGTTGACAGAGTAGTCTTGATTTCAATCCATCACAGTTTTGAACTCTAACCAGGTTACTGTCATGCCTAAACCAAACACCAGTTAAAGTACTTTTGGTTCTTTATCGTAACCAGGAGGTTTTGGTGCTTCACCTTAAGTAGGAAATCGTGACGCCTAAACTTAACCAAGCAACTGACGCTAACGTTAGACATCCAGGAAGTGGTGGTTTTAGACTCCTCCTCTTCGTCATCCAACCCGCCTCATGTTGACCACAGTGTTTGTTGTGAGTAAAAACTCCAGATTTGTCTCATTTTCTGTCAGATGATGGACATCCAGGCACCGAAACTAGAGTCAGAGATGTTAGGGGTTTTGATAAATGTCGGCTGCGTTTGTCCCCCCTGGAACGACAGTGCAGTGGCTCAGCTGAAGTTCTTCAAGAGTCTGCCATTTCATCATGGAAAATGTAATTATGTCATACTGTAAAAGCACTTGAGCAGGTTTAATGTAGGACAGTTTCCTCTGCGAGTCTCTGGAGTAAATTAAAGTGGTCTACTGAGCCTCAGGGAACCATCTGCTCGTTTGCCAAACTCTATTGTCTGGCATGCACTTTACTTTTGTAATAACGACTCACTGATTGAGGGCGACGGGGATCAGAAACAACTCGCTAGTGTCTTTACTATCGTGAATATCAAACTTGTTCATTTCTATAGATGTGGTTTGCTTTGAAGAGCCAGCAAGGACGTATATAAACGGGAAATCTGGAGCGTGGATGATGCCAGTCTGAGCTGCGAGGACGATGATGCTCTCTGCGGGGGGGTAATGACAGCGACCGGGTGCAGAGAGAGGAAATATGTGGAGGAGGAGAGGGGAGGGACGGCCCCCAGCTAATCACTGACTCTTTCCTCAAGTAGATTAGGGTGTCATGGGGGGAGCTGCTGTGCCGGAGGGAGGATGGAGGCCGGCACGAGGCTCTGGTAGAGGACGCCACGCTGTGAGGCGAGAAAGGTCAAGTCATTTGGCCTGAGAGCATAAATTAACAGCAACAAACACAGAAGTCCAGTCATGCAGAACATGCTCCTTCATGGATGTGGAGACAAGTTCCGAACTCCTTTCTGACAGGCTCATATGATCGCTCTTCAAGGGTTCTGTCTCTGCTGTGTATCTACTTATTTATGAGAAAAAAAATCACACACAGTTCCAGGTTTCTCTTTCAATTTAGGACTTACAGCCAAAGTGGCAACGCTTGTAAATGTATGACATACACGACACCAGACCTTCTATGCAGCCTCCTTCAGCTGCTGCTGGTTTGTGGACCTTCCTGTCTTCTGTTTTGTCTCCATCAGCTGAAAATCTGCTGTGTTGGGATGATCAAAGGTCTTGAGTTGCTTTCTCAACATGTTCACTGCAAAACTCACCAGCTAACGTAGATGAGATAAACACCGAAGCCTGGGTGAAAAATGACACAATGAAGGTGGAATTATGTCCATCTATCCATGTCTCTAGGACTGTATCTCTAAGTAAGAGTTAACACTTTCTAGATGTCAGTGAAATTTAATTCAGGAGGCGGACGGCAAACTGCAGACGATGGCAAGAGACCACAGAAATAAGACGGCAGACAGGATTTAAGCTGGAGGAAAACACTTAAAAGAGACAAAGAAAGACCAAGTGAAAATAGAAAATAGTCCCTGAAGCTCCTGAGAAGGTAGATGATTGATGGCTGGATCAAACCGTTGTGATTCGTAAAACACCACATTCATCACCCTCATCTTTCTTTCTTTTTCATCATCAGAAGCATCAACTCACAAAGATTTCAAAAGATTTTGTTGCAACCATGGGAATAAAAAGGTACAAATCCTGAGAGGACCGTGACAGAGAATGTGGATCATGGACATCGATGCCCCCCAACCCCAGCAGAAAAACAAACGTATCAGGCAAAAGACCGTTTTTAGACGAACTACCCAGAATTAATAGGAAGTCACGCTGAAGCATCATCAGAATCAACGCTCGAATCGAAGTAATGAGGTTGCTCGACCCCTCAGGTCTTCTTGATGGAGAATCTGCTCGTGTTACCGCCAGAAAAGGTTCAGAGGAGGAATGATGCGAGGCAGGAAGTCTGACTGCCAGATAGTGAAAGAACACGTATTCAAGTCTTTGAGGTTCAGAAAGACGCTGCTCTTTCCTCTTTCAGTCTGCTGCACTCTTAGACTGTTGAAGGGGCCTGAACGAACCCTCTGTGACGTCATCCAGAGCTTCTGAAGATTAAACCTTCAAAGCTCCAACTGTGGTTCATTTACAAATAAGCCGCTGAACACGTCCACCTAACCTCTGTTTGTTCAAGTATGACATCAGTTTCACAGCTACGTGTCAGAATCTGGAACAACTCCTGCTGGAGCTTTATCTGTCAACGAAACTGTGACTTCTGGAAGTGTTCCCGAGTCCACGAAGAGGCTTCACGGCAGAATCCCGTCTGTTTTAGTTCAGAGGTCATGGACGTCCTTCTGGATACAGATTTTACTTTTGAAAATCTCTTGAACTGCACATAAACTAATCCCCTAAATCAACTGACAACTGCATTTCTCTGCCACAAACACTCCTCAAGCTGAATATTTGTTTTATTATTCTTGTTTATTACCATTTATTGAACTTTAATTCACTTGCCACCTAATTTTATTTTATTTTATAGATTTTTATTTCATTCTTTTAACTTTTTTTGTAACTATTCTTTTATGACAGTCGTATGAAGCATTTCATAACCTGAAAATGATTCTGTTTGTGACCAGTAAAATTTGAAATTGAATTAACTGAATTTTTAAATTAGATGTATTTCATTGGTTGTCTCATTTTGGCATAATTTGTTTTATCTTACTTTGTCTTTTGTTTTTCTTTTTTCCATTTTGTTTTCTTTATCTTTAATCACCTTTGTTCCACTTTCTTTTATTTTACAGCAGTTAGAAATACTTTGCTACATGCTGTGATCTGTGTATGATTCTGTATGTGAGAAATTAAATTTGAATATTCGAATTAACTGAATTTTTAAATTAGATTTATTTCACTGGTCACCTTATTTTGGCATAATTTATTTTATGTTATTTTATTTTTTTGTTTTACTTTTTTCCATTTTGTTTTTCTTTATGTTTTTATCTTTATTAGCCTTTTTTTCCATTTTATTTTATTTTACAGCAGTTAGAAATACTTTGCTGCATGCAGTGTTCTGTGTATGAGTCTGTATGTGAGAAATTAAATTTGAATATTTGAATTAGATTTTTGTCTTCGTCCCTGTCATACAGAGATTCCTCCAGATGCAATGATATAACCTACTGCAGATAAGAGATTCTTGAACTGTTTCTTAACTTGAGTTTAACAGAATGCTGAAAGTCCATCTGGATCACTGACTGGCGTAGAATCATCCTCCTGTTTTCTCCACACACATTCGGTGTGATGTTTCAGTCCTTCTCCCTCACAGACAGTTTTCTGGTTCTGTTGTTACTGATAATAAAAATGTTCAGTTCCCTTCCTCTGTTATCTGACCGACTTCTTCCTCAGTTCCTCGTGGTGATCAAGAGGAAAAAGAAAAAAATCTAAATCTCCTCCTTCTTTAGCTCCGTGTGAAGCCTGGTACTGTGTAAGAGTTAACAATAACATTTGTATAAAACTCTGACCAGAAAAAGCTCTTTATCGCAGCATACGTGGTTCTGCAGTTGCACAAAGATCGAACCAATGAAATGTTCCGAACAAAAATGAGTGAAAATGGAGGAAAATGAGCACAGATGATCAGAACAACAACTGCCTTCAAAGGCGTGCTGATGAAGAGCCTCAGTCCTCCTGGTGGAGAATAATTGTGGATAATAACAGCTTGTTTGTTTACTGTATCAGCACACGACAGGCCGCCGTCTCGCTGCTTCTCCTCGCTCTTTAATAGCTTCCATTGTTCAGCTGTGAGCAGCAATTCCCTTTTAATTACGTCCTCTGCCACAGGACCAATGGCCCAGTGAAACATTATTTCATAAAAGGGATTTTTTTTTTCTTTCTTTTTTCTGTGGCTGTATGGAAATGTTATTTCTATCGTCAGTCAGACGGAGACGAAACAGTTGTGTCTGCTGCTCTGGAGCACATTTTCACTGTGACGGATGTGGTCGACCTGCAGGCTGTGATCCAGCTTCACAAGAACGTCTTAATCATCTGCTCACATTTGTGAGGCGGATTCCTGCATTCAGGCTATGACCCAAAACCAAGACGACTGACGACTGGAAGAGACAGCAGGAAACCTTCTCCTTCGTCTTGGACATGTTTTTGTCCAAGAATGAAGACTAACATGGATCTATGAAGACAATGATGAGTCATCAGGCCAGTCTGATCAGTCTATGTCCATCATGGTGACTTTGGCACAAAGAAAAGAGGACTTGAGGGGAACCATCAGATAAAAACAAACAAACATTTACACCATTTCTTTGGAAGTTTGGTGTCCACATTAACGTCTATGCTGACGACAGTCAGCTTTATATTTCTATCAGATCTGAACCACCTGCTCCTCTGTGGCTGCCATCTTTCATTAGAGTCCCGGATGTGAACCAGCATCTTCCAGCTCCACTACAACACATCAGACATGTTGATCATTGGTCCCAAATTGTTGACACCTCCACCCTGTCTCCATCAACACATCTGGGAAGCTGATGTCATCGCTGAGAATGATTTAACCTTGAAACACCACATCGCTAAAAGCACTTCCTTTCATCTCAAAAGAAACCGAACGCCTCCTGGTGACTTGGGGTTGTTTGGCTGCTTTTTTATTTACTCATTTCTGTATTATCCATATCATCGAGCGGCAGACGCCCAGAGAAAGACCCCATCCTGACTCCTCAGCCCACCTCAGATCAACTGGTTTCATGTTCCAGCATCCATCCGTTATTGACCGGAAGCTCTGTGAGGTCCATGCATGTGAATTTCTTTAGGCTGTTACTCATCATATCCCATCCAGCGCTCCTCACTCTGACTGTCCCACCATGAAATCACCCATATGGTCCTCCACCCTGAAGGAGGAGCGTGAATCCACAGGGCCTGTTTGAATATCCACAACCCGTACTGTCTGTTAAACCACATCGCCTCAGCTGCCATCTCCTCCAGTCACAGCCCCGGTCTCTCCTTCCCTCTATCTGGTGGAATTAGATTGTTTCACTCCATTGTTTTCTCCCCAGTGGCAGCTAACATGAAGTAATGAAATTAAGCTCTCTGTCTGCTCACTACTGCGGCGGGACTTTGACAAGCAGCAGAGCCTCACAAAGTCCTGGTCTACACAAACAAATCTCAAAAGGAACATTTAGTGGCTGAAGAAACACAAGAGCAGCTGTAACAGCTGTCTTCAGGTCAAGGCAGGGGTACACCTGGACAGGTCACCAGTCCACATCCAGGCCACGCGTGGACAAACAACCACTCACACACTCCTACGTGAGGGCAATTTAGAAACACCAATTAAACAGACATGCATGTTTTAGGCCTGTGGGAGGAAGCTGGATTACCTGGACGAGACCATGGAAACTCTACACTGAAAGGCCCCTGTGGGCTGTTCCAAGACTCTGTAGGTTCAGTAGTCTCGCTCTCTTCGGCGTTCTCAGCTAATGTGGAGTTGTTGTGCTAGCGCTAGCGCTAGCCACCAAGCCACCGTTCCACCTAACATTTAAGTTAAATGACATATGCATATATATGTATGTATAAAAATCAAAGATACTTTATTTTTAAAAAGAAACATTTTATTTTAAAACTGACTCAAATTTTCCTAAAATCACAACTTTTTAACTTAACATCAGATTTCCTGAATTCAATACATTTTCACATAAAATTGGAATTTTATATTGTAACACTGCCACTGCTTAAAAAATTTGTCCTAAGATCAATGTTTTTTTTTTGTTTGTTTGTTTGTTGTTTGTGCTGTAAAATCTGCAATATTCAAATATTACAATTATTGTTATTGTAAATTGTTTTTGTCATTAAATCTTAAATATTGGGATCAAATCATGACTTTTTGTTGTAAAATCCCAGTTTTTAAATTTGCATGTTTTTTTTTGTTTGTTTTTTTATATAAAAAAACACATTAATCATAAAATGATAATTTTCAAAAGTATGAAGTTTTTTACAATTCTTTTTTTTTTTTTACACTTTTATGTCGAAAGAATGTGAATTCTGTAAAAGTCAAATTTTTGTCTTCAAATCGAGTTTTTCGTCCCGATGTCCCAACTTCTATTAAGAAAAACTATTTTTTTTGTCATAAATCACATTTGGTTTCAAATCATAACTTTTTCACTAATTATACCAACTTTTTGTCATAAAATACTGATTTTCCAAATGACTTCCTGCATCTTGCAAATGTCGCATTTCACAGCTGCTGTTAATGACGTATACATTTTTTATCATTCGTGCAGTCGTGGATGTAAAATGTTTTCTTCACTGAGACACATTTACTGACTGGAAGAGAAGCACATTTCTCTTCCAAACTGGGAAGATGGATTATAAAACACAAACATTGTATTTGGGGAACTGGTCCCTGTGCTGTTGGCTGCTGGTGTTCCTTCATTAGGTCTCTGTTTTGAGCGGGTTCTGGCCTCATGTGGAGTCATTTACATTTCATAACGCAGGTCTGAGCTTCTCTCGGGGAGTTAAGCAGCAGGACGCCGCAGTTCAAGTCATCTTCATGATAAAAGTCTGCTCCAATTAATCTGAAGATAAAACTTTAAACCACGCACGGCACTCGCGTACCAACTTTGTGCTGCAGGCGGCTGTGCCTGAAGTGTCTCCTTGCTGCCAAACTTCTCCCAGTTATTAAAAAACTTTCATGGCATCAGTTTAACTTAACAGAAAGTCTGTCAGAACTCATTCCTGAGACCTTTCAACACTAAATAATTATCTCATCTGTCCACAGGGAGCTGCAAGGAGATTCAGAAGAAGCATCAGCTGATGGGATCAGATCTCTGAAGACCTGCGAACAAGAGGAGATGATCTGCAGTCATCGTCCATCAGTCCATCAGTTCTGTGCATCCTCTTCCTAGAAGTGGACGTCCAGCTGAGATGACTCCAGAAATACTCTCTGGGTCACTTCCTTTCTCAGCTCTGTGTCTCATTACCATCTGATGTCTGTTATGTTCTTTATCTCAGTCCTTTCCTGCTGTCTGTCCTCTGATTCCTGTCTTTGGGGTCAAACTTCTGCTGTAGTCCGTCTGACATAATCAGAAGTCCCTCCCAGTAACCCTCCATGTGGGCCAGTCCTGGTAGAGATCCCCAGCTGTGACGGTGAGGAGCAACTCTTTTCACCGTATCGACCAATCACAGCGTGACAGGTGCTTTTATTGTTTGTGTGTTTCCTGAGCCTGACACATGCTGCACTAGTTGATGAAGACAACTAGAACTAACTCCTGGTCTAGTTTTACCTACGTGAGTTAGACACGTGTGCTGCAGGCGCTCATAAAGCAGAGCTGGATCAGGCAAAGGCGTGCCGACTGCTCAAGGAAAGATAAAGAGTAAAACATTTCTTTTGTATAAAAACGAATGTAACTAAAAAAAACACATGCAGAAGTCCTGACACGTTCAACAACTCTTCACGTCTGTGCTCTCTCAGCTTTTGTCAGCTCACGCTTCGTCGTCCTCTTCTCCTCCTCTCAGAGGGAGGGAGACGCAGATACGGGGAGGGAGGATGGAGATGACCTTGGTTCTGCAGACTGCGGAGGTCCCGCTGCCCTCGTGCACCGAGGAGATAAGCGGTGCTGCTGAAAAGCCAACTTGGCTAATCCTGACGCCTTGCAGTTTTAAGGCTTGACATGCAGTCGCTCTGCTGCAGTGAGATAGGCTGGAAGAATCCAGAAACGCTGGAGAGCTGGCTTAGGACTGTTTCCATTCAACACATGTACGCACACACACACACACGCATCATATTCACCCAAAAACCAACGCATTTAAACCTACGTTTGTGAATAAAGCAAAGGAAGCGAATGTCCTGCAGCTCATTCAGCACACCTGCACAGGAAGACTCCAGGTGCTGCTCTAGCTCCTCCCCCTTTACCTTAAAACCTGACACATGCACTTTCAATAGTCCAACATTTCCTCGTTCTAATATTAGGTTTTCAAAAATACTCATTACAACAGCTGAATGTCAGTTCCAGCCTGTGACTGACATCATCCTCCTCTCCCCTCAGCCTCCCCCGCTGATGTTCATGACTAAATTAACAAAACGACGTAAATCCACCAAAGACCGTTGAGCAGCTGCGTCACCGCCAGAGGAAGCTGATTTAGGTCAACAGCAACAAAAAAGGTGCAATTTTTCAATAAAAATATGCAGTTCTACAAAAGTTGTAATGTCACACACAATATTGTTAAATTCTTTTTCTTTTTTTTTACATCCTACAGTTGTCAAAGAGGTGTGATTATTTGACAAAAATTTATGACCATTTTCTTTCTTTTTTATGACAAATATGCAAATTTTCTGATTTTACAACAAAAGCTGTAATTTTTATGTCAGAAAGTCTTTTCAAATTTGCAGTATTGCAAAACTTGAATGATCGTACAGTAAAAATGTGTGATTTTATGACATAAAAGTTGTCATTTTACATGAAAAAGCTGCACAGCTGCAAAAGTCTGTGTTTTACAACAAGCAGTTGTGATATTGAGTTTAAAAGTTGCAGTTTAGGACTGGTAAAATCGCATCTTTCTGACGTAAGACGTCTAGCAACGTCTTCCAGAACAAAGCTGTCTTGATGCAAACTCTGACAGACACCAAAACCTGGATGAGAGTCCAGACCAGCATGTGGAGCCGGTATTACCAAAACCAGAAGGGATCTGCACAGTTCCCCACTTTCTTAATCCCCACATATTTAGTCCCCTTTCATCCCTCAAGGACACGTATATTTGGACCTCCCGGGAACCGTACCATTGGTCCATTTCAGACCCAGATGAAGCCCACATGGACATGCTGGTTGGGTGAAAGAAGAAAACTGAGGCCTTTCTTCTGTTCAGTTTCTGAGCTGCAGTGTACATGTGTGGCTGCTTCATGGTGTTTAGTGTCAGTTTTAAATATAACGGAGGCAGAAGTCGTCGCTGCTCTGGTGGCTAACAAATGACATAAACTCTGAAGACGGCGGCGCTCTGTGAAATCTTCTGTGGCAGCTGCTTAAAGTTTCCTGAGCTAAGCTCCCTCGCTCTTCTTCTCTGCCTTCTTTCAGTTTCAGCGAAATGACTCGATGATTTCTGAGCTGGTGGTTACAAAGTCTCTGTGATGTGACTAACTGGATTAGCGTTTAGCGAGCATTTTACGGTGGAAAAATACAGCGAGTGTTCATCGTCTTTTGTGCTGCAGCAACGACACATGCGGCATTAAAATATACACGGAGGCAAAACACAGACCAAGGACAAAAAAAAAGACTTATTCTCCTGTCTAACTGGAAATTATGCCGTTATTTACCCTCCTGAGGGTGCTAAATAATGTTCAGAGCAGCTAAAAGCATCGACGCACACGCCTGACAACATTCCACACGTCCATGTTTTAGTTGCTCAGTACTTGTTTCTGCATAATTAAATGATTTTTCATTTATTTTGTCATGGGTACAACTATCCATCAGTACAGATGTGATGCTTTATAACCACATCTGTATGTGGATGGGAAGGCAGTCTGCTAGATAAAAGAAAAAAAAAGGTCCCATAGAAATTAAAACTTTAAAAGTCAATAATAAAATCTTAAAATCCCTTCAGATGTTGGATACCCAGACTGCAGGTGCATGATCACAATTCCCAGTGGCAGTTACAGATCCATCCTGGACTGATGTAAACCAGCAGATCACTGCAGTCGCCTCATCCAGAGGCGATAAAAGTGATAAAAACTCATATTAACAAGGCTGTGACATGGAGATAAACGTCTTTCCAAACCATTTAGATTGGTAAAGTTAATCCTCATCCAGGTTTTAGGGTGTCTAGGACACTTTAATAAAGGCTGTAAAGGACTGTCTGACTTAATGGGATAATAAAGCTGGAATAAGTGGAAGAAAATATAATGTTTTCTAAATACAGACCCCAAAGGAAACATATACAGTTAAAATGACAGGATAGAGTCCTGAGGAAAGGGATGATGAATATATTCAGGGTCATAGTGTATTATTGTTACATTCAGGGCCTCTGACATCACAAAAACATCCAGATGAATTTAAGCGTCAGTATTTCTCTCAAGACAACTCCCCTTTTCTGTTCTGGTTATTTTTCTCTCCTTTTTTGCCACAGAATCATTTCTACATTCAACACAATACTGAAACTATGAGGGACCAGTGATATTTGGTCATTTCAAGCCCTCTTTGAATTGAGACGGGACCCTGCTGGACCTGCTGGTCCTCTGAATTTCTCTGATATGGATGTTCCTCCAAATCAGCTGAGATTCACTCTGAAGAAACCACTTCCACCAATGTCCTACTTTAGCAACACTGAAAGTGTACTTCCTTTCTGAGCTTCTGTTTACGGTCTGTGGAATCCTGTCCGACAGACTCTCCAACACTCCCACACAAACGCTCATCGCGCAGACGACGTTCGGCCCGTTGGAGGATAAATCTGCAGCTCTGAGCGTACAGGTGGAGGCGGAGATGCTGGGTGGAGAACGTAGCAATGTGTCATCTGTGAGGAGCTGAAGCTGGACAACCATGAGATGGGATTTCCACTTTCCAATTACTCATGGCTCTGTGCAGAAATGAGGAAGCTGAACACTCTCTTCTCAGCTGGTATGCCAGTTTGCCAACAAAAGAAAAAGCTGCATATTTGCATATTTTACAGCAAACGTGAGTAGAAAGTCCAGAATGCGGCGTGATAGAGGGCAGTGGGCAAATACAACCTGGAACGGTTTGTTTGTTACCCCGTTCCTGCTTCAGCGGGGTTTAGGAGGTTCCGCTTCAGCCGCTAGACATCAGCACATTTCTACATTTGTTGGTCTGGAGCATTCAGGTGTGTGTTAACACAATCCCAACAGGGAAAGACATCAGCGATGGTCTTAAAGAAGCTGCAGATCGATGTGGTTTAGTCCTAATACTCGGCTCCAGTTAATAATGAGCAAACCTACATTATGTAAAGTCTAACTCTAACCCAGCTTTTATTTAGACTTTAGAACTATACAAATATCATATTTTTACAGAAAATGCATCATTTTATTGTTAAAATCTTAGCCGCTACTCTGCATCTATTTCTCTTTATTTTATTTATTTGTTTCATATTGCATTGATACTCAAATAATTTTGCTTCTGTAAAAAAAAAAAATTCAAATTTTTACTAATTGCTGTGTTTATATGCACCTGGGTCCACACAGAACTAAAATAAAGTTTGACTGAGCCTAACATCATCTTCAAATTTAAATGTTCAATATTTTACAGTAAAAAAGATTATTCACAAGTGAAAAATATTCAAGACAGCTGCCAGTCGCTGTAGGAGAGGACATCCCAGAAAAATACACCCCAACAGAGCTGAAAAACACCTGACAGCTCCGTGTCAGAGCCTCCAGGCCTCACTGAGCCCGTCGCTCAGCAGCCAATCAGCTACTAGAGCTCAGCTATGTCCCACCTCCTCTGCTGTTGATTGATGTGGCGCTGATTTGACACTCTTCTTAGGACTGAAAGCAAGAAAAAGAAAATGTGCAACGGAGAAAGATGATTGGAAAACAGAAATAGTGGAGATAGATAACTGGACTCACACAGATTTTAATTTCCTGATCACAGATTTTAATTTCCTGATCACAGATTTTCATTTCCTGATCACAGATTTTCATTTCCTGATCACAGATTTTCATTTCCTGATCACAGATTTTAATCTCCTGATCACAGATTTTAATTTCCTGTTCACAGATTATAATTTCCTGATCACAGATTATAATTTCCTGATCACAGATTTTAATTTCCTGATCACAGATTTTAATTTCCTGATCACAGATTTTAATCTCCTGATCACAGATTTTGATTTCCTGATCACAGATTTTGATTTCATGGTCCATGGAGCTGTCAGGTGTTTTTCAGGCCAGATTCGGGTTTTTCTGCTCTGGTTCAGGGTTTCAGTTCCTACTACTCCACCTCAGGGTCTGGACCAGCTGCTGTAATGGAGCTGAAGATGAATTCACAAGTTTACCAAACAGGTGCGTTCAGGTGAGTCCGGGGACGTCGGTCACAATACCGGACTAAACAACGTGCTCTGGGACTGGGATGTATGGAAGTACGACAGACCGAACTGGAGCTCCTAGTTGTTTCCAGAGGGACGTTTGAAACTGGAGCTGCTGTGTCTCGTCAGGATTGAATGATGGAGTCATGTGACCGCTCATCAAACAGCAGACTGGTGGTGGCGTTGCTACGAGGTATCAAGTTGTTCAACACTCTTGTATCAAAGCAAATCAATCAATACCAGGAAACCAGACCTTAATGGATGGAAGTCAGCTGAAGAGCATCATGTTCTTGCGTTAGCTCTCTTTCAACCCTGCAAACACATGTGGTCCTGTCAGACCTGCTCAGAGCAGCGAGCTGGTCCGTCCTCAACCTCAGGTCCGGACTAAAAATAACGGCGCGCTGCTGAGAGCAGCACGTGTGAGTCAGCAGAAGAAAGCGCTCAGCGGGCTGACGACTGCTGACGGCTTCAGCTTAATTCCTGTCAGAATCCGAACATTTATTTCTGTCTCTGCGTCTGCACGGAACGCTCGTCTCTCAGAGAGACAAGAAGCTTATAAGACGAACCAAACAGCATTTCTCCCATTTATATTATATAAATTACTCATTTATATATAAATATCCTGAACCAGACCTTCTCTGTCTGGTTCTGCTCAAAGCAGGAAGCACTAAAGCTCAGAGGACATTCAACGTAAAAATAAAGTTAATTAAAGATGATATCATAGAAGCATGTTAAATACAATCCAGTCTGTTCTGGAAAAGACTTGAGAACTTAGATCTCAAAATATGGTTTGTTTGTTCGTTTTAAATGTAATTTACATATACTCTTAACTTTATCAGGAACTTGTCTTTTATGCTTTAATTAGGAAGGAAATCTTAAAATGTAGTCGAAACAAGTGTCAAAACAAGAGTTTCAGCTTTTAGTTTTCTCTGTTTCAAGTAACCATGGAAACATTCTCCGCTATTTATATCCACATTGATTGATTTATTTTCTTGTCTCGGCGCTGCAAAAAAACAGCAGAGATAAACACAAAATTCTGGATTAAATAAAGGTCCATGCAGCAGGTTTAATTTATTTTCATTTTTTTATTCATTTATTTTATTTTTATATTACATGTTCCCAGTTCAGCGACTTAAAATTCTGAATTATTTTCCCATTTTCAGCATCTTTCACTTCTCTGCTGTAGCAAGCCTGGTTTTAATGAATTTGATCTTAAATTCAGTTTTTGTTTTTTGTTTTTTCTTCCCACTTAAACATCCTTAAACATCTTCCAGTCTAAACTGGAATCAAGACATTTTTGTCAATTGAAAATAATACATAATTTCATTCGCATTTAGACATTTTCACTCAGACTTCAATGTATGCGTCGTAACGTATGCAATTTAATGCTGCGTCTATGACTCCCAGATCTGACTGAGGAAGAGGAAGAAGAAGAGGAAGGAGTTCTTCCAGCATTCGTTCTAAATGGAACGAGGAAGTAGACGCTGTGAACGCTCAATACACGAAGGAGGCAATTAGCCATATGGACGAGTGTAGATTTGAGGCAATTACAGCCACATGTTTGGTCACATGCACACCTCTGCATGTATTTATCTGATCTTGGTGTGCATTAACACTGTGCCAAGTGGAAAAGATATCAGCAATGGCCTGAGAGAGGTAACTGTTGCGGCACATCGATCTGGAAATGATTAATTAAAAAAAAAAAAAAAAAAGAGAGTTCAACGTGCAACAGTGAGAGAGATTATTCATGAGTGCAAAACAGTCTCGACAATTGTCAATGCGTCCAGGAGGGGGCGTCCCTGCAGATTTACCCCGAGATCAGAGCATGAAACGCTCAGAAAAGTACAAGAGAAACCCTGCAGACTCTCAAATGTTCAAGTCCACGAGAGAGGGCGTACCGGCTAGAGAACTGGGCTGGCAACCGGAGGGTCGCCGGTTCAATCCCCGGCCGATACCAATGATGTGGGCGGGGGGAGTGTCGAACAAGCACTTCCCCACGTCCACATCCATGGATAAGGTGCCCCTGAGCAAGGCACCTGAAACCCCCACCTGCTCCCCAGGTGCCGCACAGCAGCAGCCCACTTCTCTGGGTCCAGCAGCCCAGATGGGTCAAATGCGGAGAAATAATTTCCCCACGGAGATAAATAATAGTAAATCAACACAGTTGGAAGAGGAGCGAATGAGGATGGTTTGTTTGGAAGAGTTTCCATGGAAACAAGACTGAGGTTCACGAAACTGCATGTGAACAAACCAGCAGACTCCTGAACCAAAGATGAGACCAACATAGGCCAGAACCATGTTTGGAGGAGACCAGAACCATGTTTAAAGGAGACTGGAACCACATTTGGAAGAGACCAAAACAACGTTATCAGGAAACACCTCAGACACACTGTCAAGCACGGCGGTGGAGGGGTCATGTGATCATGTGACAGGACAATTAACCCAGAAGATCTCCATCAGAACAGAATCAAGGTTGTGGATTGTTCTAGGTAACCTCCAGATCTGAACCTGGTTCAAATGCTGTGATGGACCATCAGAGATCCGTGGAAACGTAAATGTTCAAAAATCTGAAAGAACTGAAACAACGAACCAGAAGTCGTTCAGAGACTCTGATGAGATCAGATAAAACTACTGACCGCTGCTGAATCACATGACCTTCTATTGTCTTTATTTACTGAAGAGAAGAAAAAGACTGAACGCATGACCAAAGGAAAAAGAAGGAGCTCTAACTTCTTCATGAGTGTACAAGTGATGTAAAACAGCAAACATATGTGTATTTATGGGCCTGGAAGAATAAAGGAAATGTCTTTTATCATCATCTGCTGTGTGCTTCACATTAATCCATGAGAGCACCAAAGCAGAGAGCCATCACCCCCCACTGGAGCGCTAAATGAGCTGGGAGCGCTGCAGAAGAGAGGGTTTATAATCCACAGCGTGCCGTCACCTTTCCTCTCTGGGGCTGGGTCAGACGTCTTCAGCCTCTCCAGGACTCTGCCTCCATCTCTCTGATTTATTTCCTCTCAGTCAGTCTGAACTCCTTCAAAGGCAGTTTTAAAAGCCGTGATCTCCAGGAACCTCGCAAACTTCATCAGCGTAACCAGAAAACACAAAATTCTATAATAATCATCATCTGTGATCTCGCTGATCTTTAAAGGAAACAAGTGTAGAAAAACTAAAAAGTATAAAATCACTTAAAATCAGATTCACTTCAGCTCAGAAAGCAGTGAAAGACGTTAAAAATAACTAAATTCTCAATTACAGATCACTGGAAATGAAGATTCAGCAACATGTACAAATCAGTTCAAATCAAATAACAAAATTAATAAAAAGATGCAAAAAGCATATGTATTATATTTATAAAAAAATATATACATATAAACAAGTAGTATAATATTATATGATATAGATTTTAAAAACTAGAAATGTCTTGCTGCATAGACAGATATTTCACTAAAACGGTGCAATTTTCACCAAAATTAACATTTATTGTGAATTAATTTGTATGTTAATTTATTCTTACTTTATTACCTAACGTTACAAAAGTGTGTTTATGTGGTTACAAGATTTCTGATGATGAAAAAGAAAGTTAGAAGTTGTTATTGATCCTTGTTTTAAAGCGTAAATGATTACATTAAATGACAAATTTGTGATAAATCTGCCCATGGACTCATTAAATAAATTACAATTATAACTACAAACAAATAAATTAATGACATTTTTCAGACCCAAGACTCAACTTTTAACATAAAAATCTTCTCCTCTCCACTCTGCCTCGCTGCAGACCTTCTTCCATCTGCTCCCTCAGATACGAGCATCTGAATGTTGCTGCACATGCTCAGTGTTGTTCTGGCACGCATCGTTTGCATTTGCTCCTGACCAGCTGCGGTTCCTGTACCGACATTAGAGACTGCAGTTCTTCTACTGACCACTAGAGGCTGCAGTTCCTCTACCACTCACTAGAGGCTGCAGTTCCTCTACTGACCACTAGGGGCTGCAGTTCCTCTACTGACCATTAGGGGCTGGACTACGTCTACTGACCACTAGAGGCTGCAGTTCCTCTACCGACCACTAGATCCTGCAGTTCGTCTACTGACATTAGAGGCTGCAGTTCTTCTACTGACCACTAGAATCTGGAGTACCTCTACCGACCACTAGATGCTGCAGTTCCTCTACTGACCACTAGAGGGTGCAGACCCTCTACTGATCACTAGAGTCTGCAGATCCTCTACCGACCACTAGAGGCTGCAGACCCTCTACTGATCACTAGAGGCTGCAGACCCTCTACCGACCACTAGAGGCTGCAGGCTACCAACCACTAGAGACTGTAGTTTCTCCACCGACCATTAGAGGCTGCAGGCTACCAACCACTAGAGGCTGTACTTCCTCCACCATTTACTCGAAGCTGCAGTTCCACTACCGATCACTAGAGGCTGCAGGCTACCAACCACTAGAGGCTGTACTTCCTCCACCATTTACTCGAAGCTGCAGTTCTACTACCGATCACTAGAGGCTGCAGTTCCTCTACCAACCACTAGAGGCTGTATTTCCTCCACCATTTACTCGAGGCTGCAGTTCTACTACCGATCACTAGAGGCTGTAGTTCCTACAACGCAACTAGCTGCACTAACCTGAACGTTGATTTAACTGCGCTTACTTTGTAATCTACTAGGTTATTATTGTTAAAAGTGTGTTACATGTAATGTAAAATAACAATAAATGAGCAGAAACAGGACGGAAGCGTAGGAAACGTATCGGGCTGAAACAGAGCTCAACATGAATCCAGCATGATGACAGCCAGGCCTCCGTATCCGTCCTCTCTGCTTGTAAAGAGAAAGCTGCAGGTGGAACTCCGGGTTCACATCAAACGTGCCTTCAGCGGACAATGAAATCAAAAGAATAATCAACAACAAATCAGACTTCACAGAGCAACAGCTGACAGAGGCGCTGCAGGGGAGCTGAGACAAACCTACTGGAAACAGAAGGGCTGTCAGATGTGTTGATGAGACTATCAAAGAGGGTTTCTGTTTCACACTGGTGTCTTTCAGGAGTAAAGAGTTGCTTATTTGATCATGTTAGTGTAAATAGATGCTTCCTCTGTGGTGAGTCTCCTGCCTGTGACGATTAAAGAGCCAGCTAATTGTTGATGAACACTGACGGCTTCATGATTAATTTTCTAAAGATCGCTACACATGAAGAGTCTGCTAGAGGACATAAACTGTAGAAATAGACGCAGCGTCTGCTTTGACAAACATTGAAGCGAACATGAGGTTTGATGTGAGCTCTCTGGATTTTAGAGCATGCTCGTCTCTGGACTGAAGCTTTACAACGTTAGGATGAGCAGTGATGATTCAGCAGCCCGCAGATGCCACAGTCACATGACTGAAGAGGGTTATAACGAGAATCACCAGCTTGTTGAAGTTCAGTGTTTCAGCCCTGTTAATTATGCTCGACTGCAGTTCCCATCAATGAGAGGAAATGAGTCCACAGCAGCGATGGCGACCTACTCCCAGTTCCATCAGACATCCTGGATGCTCATGCTCATCGTCTGCACCAGAAGTGTGAGCTTCTCCTGCCAATCAGAGCCCTCCTCAAATGGATTTCTGTGCCAATAAAGCACCATAAAGTCTTCTGATGAGTATCATAAGTGGGTCAGGATAAAGTCTGAGGTAAAAATGTCTCTCAAACCTTCCATCTTCTGACCATCCTGGTGTTTATCAGCACCTGTCTCTGGATTCCACTGTGGGATGCCTGCTATTTTTATACCAGATGTTTGTATATTTTTGTACCACATGTTATATATTTTTGTCCCTCTCCTCTCTCTGTCCTTCATCCTAAAGATGGTCAACAGAGGTAAAAAAAAAAAGTTCATTGGAGCTCAGAAATGGTGGTGGTCGATCTGACAGAGACCTGTCGCTGCCTCTACCATCTCTGTCAGCTAACTGACCAATAGGAACGCACCATGAAACACCATAAACATCAGCACAATAGCCTAGCAACAACAGCACCAGATACAATGGAGAAATGGGGAGAAAAATGAGAAAGATGCTTCTTTTTCTTGATTTTATTCATTTTCGATTCAGAGCACACCAACACCACTACGACAATGCTAACTTTAGAGTCATCGGTGCATTAGCATGTTAGCAACAAGCTGCTAATGAGGTGATGATGCCACGTTTAGATCCTGAAATACACTCTAGTTTATTTCCATTGTAGCCACGATCTGGGTTCAACACAGTGGAACATGCTGGAAATGAATTATCCACTGATTTAATATCGTTAATGCAACTTTAATTAAAACTGATAAAACTGTAAATATCATCCAGTGTGAAAGCGTTGTTAGAGAAATGTCTCTCTGCTGGGAATGATTCAGCAACAATCTACAAATTCATTTCTTTTCCCAAAACACATCAGAGACATAAACCTTCATGACTACACTGTTCCATCTTCTGAAGGGCACCTCCAGCATCTCTAACTGGTTTCTTCAAACATGACAGCTGAACTCCAGTGACCTCCACCAACATATTCCACCTATGATTGTCCCCTTTGTCTCCAGCACACAGAGATTTCTTCGGGTTATTAGATTTTCTCATAACATCATCAGATTTGTGGAATCTTTTGATGACAGGAACTACAGATAAGATATTTAAAGAGACCTCTGCCCATCTTTATGCCCGCCTCTCTTGGATGGTTGTTTTACAGCCAATCACATGTCTGACCTGCTGATAATGAAGCTCATCAGCTGTACGTGCTGCTTTTAGCTCCACTTACTGTTCCAGCATTTTCTGTCATGAACTGCTAAAATGTCTCACTTTCAACATCTGTTCTGTGATGGTATGTATGAAATAACGGTTTCTCACATTTGTAAATCACTGTTTTCGAAATCAAGTTTGTACGATGACAATTGTTCTGTTTTTCCTAAATTTAAAATCTCAGATCTGTAAATGTGAGATTTTTATCTTGTTTTAAATATAATTAACTTATTGAGTCCATGTACACTCGGAAATGTATCAAAAGTGTTTCTTTTCATTCATTCTTTTTATTTTTCAGGAAATCTTAAATTTAGTCATTTACTGTCAAGAGCACATTTCTTAGCTTTTAACTTTCTCTTTTACTGTAAAAAACGTGTTTCAAGTAAATATACATGAAGTTACACCACTTTTGATATATAGGTTTATTTTCTTGTTCCTGTACTGAAAAAAACTAGAATACAAAAAGGAAAAGAAACTCTAAATTCTGGATCAAAATGACTAAAAAATAAGGATCTTTCCCTGCAGTCAGATATTTGACTTGTTTTAAATTTACTTTGATTCATTTTTAGCGTATTTTTACTGACTCCTTTTTCTAAAATGTTTTCATTTTACTTTTTTATTTCATTTTTAGGTATTTTTAGGTATTTTCTTGTATAATTTATTTCTATTTTTCTCATTTTACTTTACTTATTATTACTCATTTGCTTTGGCAAACATATTTGTTTCATTTTTCTTCATGTTAATTTTATTTACTTCCCTTTCTTAAATGCATTTGATCTAATCGATACAATCTCATATTTTCTATTTATTTCAGGTTTGCTTTTTTTGTTTTGTTACTCATGTATTTTTACAAATTTATTCCTATTATTGTTTTTCATTTTAATTTCATTACTTTTTCTTTTATTTCTTTTTCCTAAATATAGTTTGGCTAATTCATTACTATTTTATTTTTCTATATTTTTTGGTAATTTCTACTCACGTCTTTTTTCAAATTTATTCCTTTTCTTCTTCATTTTCAATTTTTTTTCTTGCACCCATTTTCTTTCATATATTTCTATTTTATTTTTATTTCCAATGCAATTGTCTGTTTTTAAGTCATTTTATCTAAAATTCATCTTTTTTTCTCTCATGTGCAACTCCAGATTTCAACTGGAAGCAGGATTTAAATGTCTTTTTAAAATCCTGCTGCATGGATGTTCGGTTGCACTACCGTGGAGGCATTTTCACCCAGAATGGAGAGTTTACGTCGCTGTTTCTGCACGGCAGACGTCTGTATTCGTATTCAGTAATGGGGTTGGAGTGGAGGCTGGACGCTTGGCTCTCATCTTAACAGGATGAAAGAAACAACCTCAGAGCTTTTAAACGGCAGCGCATCAGCGCTTCCAAATGAGTTAAACCCCTGTCATCTTTCTGCAGACCTGCTAATAGCATAATCTAGCAACAGCAGCTGCCGTAATCAGCGTGATGAGATTGAGGGGGAGAGGGGGGAGTGGCGGGCTGCAGAACAATTAGCCTCACCCGCAACCTTTAGCTGCTAGCTTGGATTATACTCTGTCACTCACTGACAGTTTCACACTTTCTGCTTCCTTTTGAAGTACCAGATCCTGAAACTGGAACCTCATTCGGCTCTCTGAAAGAGTGACGGACGAAGCCGGTGTTTTCTGGGTACCAGACGTGCACATACTGCTGGTCAATTCTGAGGCGCTGCTGACTGACAGAAACAAATGAGTATCGTGTTCATCTGTGGGCGTCCGAGGCGGCGTGGCCCCAGCGGCCCCCAGGAACCGTGTAGCAGTAGCGAGTGGAGGAGTCAGGGTTGCCTGAGCTCAATTTCGCACACTTCAGAAAAGTCAAGACCAGGTTGTCATTTTTACTTAATCCATACAAGTCCTGAGGCTCGGCGGCTCTGAAGTCGAACAGCAGACTATTAAACTTTATCTGCTGACCAAACAGCCCCGAAGGGCTGAGCTGGAGTGCTTTTATCCAGGCGTAAAGAAGAGCAGCGGCTGGGCTTGGCTCCACTTCAGCTCTCTGGCTTATTGTTTGTTGGTGCCCGTGTTCACCCCCCCCCACCTGTCAATAAAAAGCTCTGCTGACAAACGTCGTCAAACAACAAAGTAGAGAAATTCAGATGAATTACAACATTATTTATTAAATCAAAAAAAAAAAAAAACATCATCAGATCTTAATGAAGTGATGATCAGCTGATCTGGAACATTCAGGCGTGAACACAATGCCGGGAGGGAAGGACATCAGCAGTAGTAATGGAAAAGCAATTAGTGAGTCCATAAAGGTTCTGACAATTTTTAAGTTTGACATATTTATATAGCATCTATTGTCTCTAGTTCTGAGGAACCCACAGTGTGGCATCCAGTCAACAGGTGCAGGTAAACGACAGTATGGTCTGAAGATGGAAGGTTTGGCTGATGATGAGATGACTGGGCTGATGGACAACCATTTAAGGACTATCTGGAGTTCAACGTTCCACACTGAGAGAGGATATTCACAAGTGGACAACACTGAACACAGCAGATGTCCCGGGAGATTTACCCCAACATCAGACCGCCTCCCAGTCAGAAAAACACAAGAAAACTTGTAGAAAGAGCTATGTCTGAATCTCCTATCAGATGAGTACGAGGCCCGCTGCAGAGTAGATCATTATTAACTGCAGGTTACACCACTTAATGTACTTTTCCTTGTTCTTAAAGGCATTTCAGCTTCCATCCAGAAGACTTTTCAGAGTTTTTCAGTCCTATATGAGACCATATAAAACTACCCAAACTGGATCTTTGTCTAGTCAGACAAAAAATCTGGAGAACAGAGAGGAACCAGGCATAGAGGACTCGAGACTGGTCTCGACCTCTTTTTTTTCCCCAATCTTGGGCTCGGTCTCTGTCTCGGCTCAGTCATGCCTCAGTCTTGGTCTTGGTCTTGGTCTTGTCTTGTCAGCCTTGACAATTTGGATCAAGGCCAGTTCGAGACTCTGTGGATTTGTAAAAAAATAAATAAATAAACGTAACTCCCTTTGATCTTCACCTGCAGACACACATCACACTGAATATGAATTAAAAACATCAGTGATCAGAGCACCATCTCAGACTAAATATGATGTTGTTATTGCTTGCTGCAAGAATGTTTACAAAACCACGGCATTTAGTTCTTTGATTATAGCGGTTGTTGGTCCTTTGGTTTAAAAAAGCAAATATTCACCTGCAGTCTTGCTTTCACTGAGCACACATGCTGTCTCACCACCAAAGATGTCCTTGGTTTCAAAAGTTATTAAATTTGCTTCTCAAAAGCATGAAAATTTTGAAGAAAGGGGGAAGAAAAAATACCAGGCAACCTGTAAATTTTGTCCACCTCCAGGATGTGAAATAAGATGTCTAGTTTTACAAGACATCTACAGAAGGCACACAAGGAAAAGTAAGTGCCTAATTTACAAACTAACATCAGCCTTTGGTCAAATATGACAACGTGCTGTAGGCTAAGAAGTGTTCAAATACTTATTTAACCCGGTACCAGGAGAATTCAGCACATCCGCCAACAAAATGAATCAAAATACCTGCACAACAACAACAACACCACCACCACACGCAGCTAAATGAAAAAATAGCTAAATATATGCTATACCCAGAAAACACAGCAATGCCAGTGTAACACTGTCCTCGGAAGGTCTGGTCTTGGTCTCAGTTTCAGAAGATTTGGTCTTGGTCTTGTTTTTGGTCTTGGAGGGTACGGTCTTGGTCTTGGTCTCAGGAGAACCGGTCTTGACTCCATCTCTGAGAGGAACATAAAGTGTTGATAGTCTACACGTGGCAGGACTGTCTTCTCCAAAGCCAACATGACGCTCCACTTCAGACTTAACACCTCCGTCCCTCTAAAACTGATCCATCCTGAAGACTAGACTCCCAACAGAAACTGAGGCTCATTGAACGGATCTTCACAGCTAAAAAAACAACTAAAAAACTCCACAAACACATGAACACTCAGGAGAGCAGCTCATCAGGCCCAGATTCATCAAACAAACACCTACAGGATCCAGGAGGGATGGGAGGGTCACCAATGAAAGTCCTCTGAGAGTTCCCCGTGGTTACCATGACCTGGATGACTGAGGCTCTAAACCAGTATAAGATCCATGACAGCACAGTTAGAACCAGTACCTTCGTTTGGAGGGTTTCAAGGAGAAAAAAAAAGAATGTGGAAGCACGACTGTGGTTCAAAAACCTGCACCTGAACAAAACAGCAAACATCTGGAGAAAAGAAGCCTTGACAAATGAGACCAATGAGGAGCCCAGAACCACCTTAGGAGGAGACCAGAACCAAGTTTGTCAGAGTTCAGAACCACTGGAGAGCACAAAATCGGAAGGGTCATGATGTGGGACCTGGACACCCCTGGACTCTGATCCCCTGCGTGTACCAGAGCATTCAACCAATCAGACAGCAGTTTTCAGGAGGAGTCTGTCTTTGGTCTCAGCCAATCAGAAAACAGTGACAGGTGCAACTCTCCTCTGGAGGAACCAGAGATTAAAATGAGATGCTGAGAGTGAGCAGAATGCTGACACCTTCTCCTGACAGAAGGAAGCAGGAAGAATCGTCCTCTGTGGTTCGCTCCTTCTTTTCCTGAGCCTGACACCTGCCAGCCGAGGACTCCACAGACGGAGATTCTGACAGTTTGAGGTCAGGAAGTGTTTTTCACATTTGGCTTCTGCAGAACAAAGAAATGTCCAAATGAACGACTGATGAGTGGCAGGTGTCATTAAAGTAAAGCGACTGGATCTGGATGCTCTGACAGTCCAGCAGCGACTCCCCAAGACTTCCACAAACAACACCAGAGACAGATGATCTGCTTTATCACCACAAACAATGGTGTCAGAGAACATGCTGGGACATGTACTGTATTTATAGGCTAACAACAATGATTTAATTTTAGAAAGAAATATAAATCCAAAGTCACAGCAGTGAGAAAACAATAAATCAGTGTCAATATGCCTGATCCGCTTTGACAGCTCTGGTGAAAATAAGAGAACACGCATGAAATTATGCTAAAAGAGATTGTGGTTTTTTGGTGTTTTGGTGTGAAATTCTGGTGTTTCTGAATGAATCAAACAGGTTTTTTCCTCCAATGACAGAGATTTCAAATGTAGAAAATTAGGAATACTTTGGGATTCCTGCATGACAATATTATTGTTAGTTTAAAATGAGTTTATCGCAGGTGTATTTGAGTACATTTGAATAAAACTGGTTTTTAGAGGTTTTTGAAGGACAATAATTAGACAGACTTTCCAAATCTTTCCATTTTGGCTCATTTAGTTTTCATCAAACTGGTTTTATTTGATAGAAATGTCCCTGAATGTACTAATTCCTTTGAAACAGAACCGTTCTGGGTTTGGTAAGTATCATTTTCCACTAAAGCAGATCCAGTACTAGTTCAGAGCTGCTTCCAGACTTAACACAGGAAATCTGGAGCTACGCTAGTTCTGGCCCCAGGACCTTGCTGGGGTATAGCAAGAACCGGTGGGATTACTTTACCAACCAAAACATGTATGTGTGGAGATAGTCAGTTCAACTGGAACACAATGAATTAAAGAAATCCAACCTCATCTTCCAGCAGCAGAAGATCAACTTTTAATGTTTTAAAAATCACCCAAACCCAAAACCTAATCATTAGTTTCTGCAATTTTACTGGCGATCAGAAATAAAAGTCCACATCTGGAAGCTCTCTCTGAAGCTGGACGAGCGGGAGTTTCAGACTGAATAAAAACTGAAGACATCTCTGGACGTTTGCTATCAGGTGTCTACGCATCCTTCACAGTGGGTTTAAGTCCCGTTTGTTCTTAGAAACCAGTCAGTATCTGTTCATGAACGTCACAGCCGCGTTCACAGCAGCTGTTTCAACTGGATTTAAAAAGCAGTGTTCAGTGTTTTCATGTTTTAATGTCACCTGCTGGTGTTTATGGACCGCAATCAAACCAGCAGCTATAAATCCAAAAGCAGAGCGCTAGAGCTGGCTCTAACACAAACCCAGCACCAGTTTCAAACTGGTGACCTCTTCAGCATGTGGGACAGCTGCTGAGCTGTGGATGTTTGATTGAAACCTCTGGAATCATCACAGCTGGACCTCCAGACAGGGAATCTACCTCAAGTGTTTCCTGGTAAAAGTCACTGAGTGGAAAATAAACGAGATAAAAATGACTGCTGGTACTTCAGGAACATTCGTCCTGATGTTGTACCACCTTCATCCTGGATGGAGATGAAGAAGGAGGTGAAGAGTCACTTACGGAGGGAGTGCCATTCATCCTGCCTTATTGTCTTGGTGATGTTGTAGGAGAGGTTCTTGGGTATCGTGGCCGAGGAGTAGTGGTACTTGATGTAGGAACACCTCGCAATAGAACCTGCAGAGAAATAAAAATAGTAAATGTTAAATGTAGAAACAACTAAAACTTACAGGAGCTGGAGTTGTAAGTACACAGCCTACCTTGACTGGTATTTATTGCTATTTACTGTACAAATGATAAATAAAAGAATAACTGACATCAAACATCAGATCGATGAGACAGATTCCCCTCTGGAGGTTTGAGACTGGCACCAGAAACCGAGTCAGAATCAAGTGTCTATTAACAGCGAGACCGATACAACCGACACTTTCACCCTGTCAGACGACACTTTTACTCCTGAAGCGAAAATGAAGAAGAAACGAGATGCATGAGCAGCAGGACTGAGGTTCACACAAACACACGAATCCACATGAATCCACATGAATAAAGCATTTCAGTTTCATGGCAGCAGCAGAGCCACTGACTCTCCTCATACTGGAAACCAGTTTAACCAGTGGAAGACACATCTGGTTCTTCAGGAGAATTTACTGGACCTGACCTCTACGAGCAGCTAAAATCTAAAATAAAGTTGGCAAGAATGAGCACCCTTTAATTTTTATGATTTGCAGTAAATAAAACCAGATGTGGGAATGTGTAGAACACATTTCCATCAGACCATCAGGGTTCCTCAGCGGCAACAAAAGCAGGTTTGCTGGGTGGTAGAGAGACCGCATCACTCAGCTCCAACAGGTTCTTTCGGGAGCTGCATCAGAGCTGCTCAACGTTCTGGAGAAAAGGATTCTGGGTCTGTTGCTACAGGGGTCTGGTCCACTTCGTTTGTAGCCAGTTGGATTCATTTCCTGAGAAAGTTGGACTCCATCAGGCCTCACAGCTTTCTTGGTGCACCTAATGAGTGGAGACGGTCGGGTTTGATGATGTGGTTCTGTTGACTTCATCAAGCCTTCAACTCAGGAACTTCTATTTCCTCTTGACTTGATTATTATAACTCTCTTTTCAATTGTTGTCAAAAGCATTCTTTAAAGCGACTGCACATTGTGCAGAATGCATCAATTTTAAGATTTTGCTTTGCACTTTTGGAGCTTCATATATCTCTGCAATCTTTTTCATGTTATATATTTACTTGCATGTGTTTGAAAAATATTTGCACTTTTTCATTGGAAATTATTTCTCTTCACTGTCCAGAGGGCTTGCTGAAGCCCATCCAAGCTGATTCGCACTAGACAGTCCATCGCAAGACTCCTGGTTCTTTAAATCAGAGTGGATATCAGAGAATACTCCTAAAAACAACACGTTAAATGTCCAGCAGATATTCCAGAAGATGCCTTTCTTAGCACAACATACAACAAGCTTGAGATGGATTAAATACTTCCCAGAATGGTCATTTCATCTCAGGTCAAGCAGCCGTACTCACAGGTGTCTGAAGTTCTGATAAATGGGGAAAATCGTACGATGTAATGGTGTAGTTGTGCGTGAAGAGGGGGCAAACGAGGAGTAATCTGATGCCATCTTGTGTGAAACATTCAATATCCTTCTGCATCAATCACCATCTACTCCCCGCGGCCTGCAGCCACTCTGCACTCTCACCCTCTGATTTCCTGACTTACGAGTGCTGCATTAACCTCTTTGCTGCTTGTTTCGGTGGAAATCATCTGAGGACGTCTAATTTCAGACCTCTGGCATATTTCTGCACATGGAGACACATTACAATGCAGCACATCACACCCCAACACGGAGATGCCTTCCCTCCTGCGCTGAGTGGAGCATATTGCTCCTGCTCTCCCAAATGGATTTCTAACTCAGTCATTTTAGCCAAATTGCCCTTCAGCCTTCTGCAAACATCTCAGAGCCAGAGACCATTTCCTCTCCATTACCGACTGTGACTGGAAGTGATTGCTCTGAAAGATCCAGGCTGCATGTTTATGAATATCTTCCCATGTGCATGGAGTGGATTTGGATGCATATATAATGGCCATTTAAGAAATGGTTTTGTGTGTCTTTTTTATCTTGCTTTAGTCCCCCATTTTTTATTTGCACTCTGACCTTTTATTAGTGTTTTTAAATAATTTACCAACACTTGCAAATTGTTTTTATGAGTTTATTTATGTAGTTATTTAAATAATATCAGGAAGTAATTCTGACGGGGCGCTAGGTTAACAGCTAAATGAAATAAATGTAATAATCCCCAAAGGGAACTTAAAATGTGGAGAAAACTTAGAAAATTTAAATTAATTAAACTTTAGAGAGTGATGCAGTTTTAGAGGAATGGTTGACATTTCCAGACATCCGTTGTTGCCTGGCAACTGGGTAGATGACACCACTCTATCTGTTGATAATATGGATAGAAACTAACAGCTAATAGGTTAATATCTGGGTGTAGAGACGCTCCTTCACAGTAGCACGTCCACGATTTTACCATCTGTTCTTCACAAGCACTGCAGTCACTCCTCCTTTGCTCTCTCTCTTTCTCTCCATATAGTCTGAATACATAGTAGCGGAGTGTAGGAGTCCCAAACTGCCATATGGACGGGTTAACGGTTCACCATTTTGGGTGCAGAGCCCCTTCTTCACAGTAACATCAACACTGCAGTCCCTCCTACTTTACTGCAGCCGCCTGTATGACAGCTGGATAAACGGACAATAGAGTTCATTTATGCTCCTGCGGTTCATGTCATGGTTCTTTCATCTTATTTGCCACTTATCTAACATCCTTCCTCCTTCTTTTCTTTATGCTCTTGTAAAAAAATTGAAGTTCTCTTTTTTGTTGTAAAAACCACAATTTCTATTCATTAAATTAGATGTCTTGCTTTGTTTTGTTTTTTAAATTTATTATTGAAGAAATGACAATGGACAATGATATATTTTTATTTTTAGTAAAAATCCTTATTTTTATTGTTGTGGTGTCACGGTAATGCTAACGTCTACGCAGTAATGCTAACATATGCGGACTTCGAATCCTGGCTCCTTCAGGAGGGTTATCGTAACACTGCCAAACTTATCACGCTGGTCTTAATTATGATGATGCAGAAAAAGGAAATTTTATTCATTTTTGTGGTAAAATTACGACTCTTTTTGACATCAGACTGGTTCTTTTGATGGTTTAATATCTTCTCAACAGTCGTTCTGCAGAAAGGACGGCTGGAATTTGGGGGAGGAGCTTTAGCGCCACCTGGAGTCTGCCTGAGTTCTTAGGTACTGTTACACCTCCCTGGTGGCGTTCTGAATCTGCAGCATGAAAGGAGAAGACAAACTTCTAAAATTAATCACCATGCCCTTGGTTTCCTTTCCTTTTTTTTTTTCTTTTTCTTGGTGTTGAGGTGGACGTGAGCTTCATCACGTTCACTCTGAGGAAAAAAAAACCTAAAATAAATTCTAGTCTCCAACGTACCGAGTTAAAAATCAATCATCTTCTCTAAAGTATTTGGTTAGGTGGTATTAAAAACCACAAACAAGCCTTCTACATCTTCTTCTCTGCTCGCTCTTTACACAACCACAAAAAAAAAGTCATAAAATATTCCTTGAAAACATTAAGCTGAGTCTCTGAGTAGAAATGTCATAAACACTTCATAGCGCTGAGGGATTGCCGTTTTATATTCTACTATCAGTGATGGGAGGCTTTCATTCTTTCATCCATTTAAATATATTTCCTGTAACAGGAGACTGTGTGGATCCATTAGCTCTGCAGCAGCTGAGGGACATGCAAATCAGAGAAGCTCCTTCTACTCACATGAATACCACATGAGCTCCTTCCTTCCACCAGTCACACTAATCTCTCTTAAGATGCAAAACACAGTTTTGGGGTGAGCTCCAGCAGCAAACAACAACTGTTAAAGCTGCTTTGAAGCGCAAACACGCAGACACACACGAGACGGAGATGGTTGAATGTTAATACGAAGCGTTTCGTATAAAAAGGTAATCTATGTAAATGATGTTACTGCAGCACAGAAGGTCACCTGCTGCCCACCCCCCATCTGGAATTATTCAGCTATTTATCCTGATCTCTCCTGATCTATCCTGATCTATCCTGACCTGAGAACTGCATTCTGTTCAACATATTTACATGGTGGATGACAGCGTATCCTTCGTTCTTATTTTTAAAGACTGTAATCTTGACTCGTCCTGCAGGTATAATAAATGTAAAACAGCAATGTTATTAACGAGTTTAAGCAGCTTTAAAGCTCAAACTTGTTTCCTCTGATTCAGTCAGCAGCACTTCTGATTCAGGATTATTTCTATGATCATCAGCGTTTAAAAAGCACATCCACTAGTTTGAAGTTGACTCAACAAATTAAAGCGTCATTATTGGAGCGTCCCCCCCAGGAACGTGACCTGTTTCATTTGCGCCGTTGGCTGATAAGCTGGACAGCCCTCTGCCAGATGGGAGGTCCTGCCGCGGTTCAAGCCCAGCATGCCCTCATTTCTGCATGACCCATTTCTTCCATCCTTCCATCCCTCCATCCCTCCTCCTGCTGCCACAGCCAGACCTCTGGGATTAGATGCAGAGCAGCAGCAGCCACGCTGATGTTGTGTTATCTCAACTGGGAGGATGCAGGGTGGGGGCTGGGGGTGGCCTTCAGCAGGTCTGAGAGCAACAACCAAACCCATGAGCTGCTGGACCGTCATCGCGGAGCCTTAAATGTCAGACTCTGAGCCTGGGCCACATCATCACCATGGTTACCATAAAGGGGCCACATCATCACCATGATTACGTTAAAGGGCTTCATCATCACCATTATTAACATTAAAGGGCCACACCATCACCATGGTTTCCATCAGTTATTCTTGTGTCGTCAGGTTTCCTGTTAGCCTCTGAATGTTTCTGACATTACGATGTTTCAACTCATGTTCGTTTAAAAAAAAAGACGATTCTGAAAGTTTTTTTTAATTTTTTTTTTTATTGCTTTTAAATGTTTCTAATATCAGCTGTCGCAGCTCCTTGTTTGGTGTCAAAGTGTGACATAAACTCATGATTTTCATTGTTAAGTGGCAAAATTCACAAGACTTTTGTCCACACATCACCATCTAAATCTAAGTATTTATATTATAAATATTTTTCTTATAAAATCTGAAATTTCAAACAAAATTGCAACTTTTTATTGTAATGATTAGACTTTTTTTAAATTAATTGTAAAATCAGTATGATTACAATTTTTTTTTTTTAAATCTGAATTTTGAAAGAGACACACAAATTTCAGAGATCTTAAAAAAGAAAACATAAACTTCCAAAACTCATTAAAACTAAGACTTTTGTCACACAATCATTACTTTTTGTCATAACATTAACGAAAATATTTTTACAATGTTCAGTCCTAAAATCACAGTTCGTTCTTGGCAAAATCACAAATTTCACAAAATCACTTTTTTTTTTTACTTAATTTTTGAGTCATAAGATATATTTTTTGAAAAAATCAAAACTTTTGAACATAAAACATACAACTTAAAAGTGCAAATTCTCTATGAATGCAAGTTTATGTCCTAAATCATCCATCCATTATCTATACCTGCTATGTCCCGTTCAGGATCACGGGGGTCTGCTGGAGCCTATCACAGCTGACTTCGGGCGAAAGGCAGGGGTCCACCCTGGACAGGTCTCCAGTCCATCACAGGGCCACATATAGACAGACAACCAT
>JBAMYA010047274.1:0-10499 GCA_037176975.1 Arrhamphus sclerolepis | reverse complement strand
GAAAAAAAAAACAAACAGTGTTTTGGCCATGGTGTTTCTGCAATCAAGTCAGATTTCCTTAGTGTGTTTTTAGAGTAGACTAGGGACAGATTTTTTTTTTTTTTTTTTTTTTTTTTTTTTTGTACTCAAAATTTATAGTACCTGTCCACTGGACAGCATGAACTGTCTACTTAACCACCTTCACTCATCTTATTTTTTCCTATGTGCAGGCAGTGTTTAGTAAGAAGAGATTCCAGAGCTCACTCAAGCCTTTCACATCTGGGTATAAACTGGAGGATTATATTATCGGGAACCAAATTGGCAAAGGCTCTAATGCAGCTGTGTATGAGGCTGCACCTCAATTTTCCCTCCCAAAGGAAAATGAAGGAAAGTGCTCCCTGGTGCAGGTGGAAGACGATAAAGATGAAATGGAAGGTCAGAGGATGCGACCTTTGGCATGCTGCTCTCTAAGAAACTTCCCCCTGGCTATCAAGATGTTGTGGAACTTTGGGGTGAGACATCACCTGGACATATAAACAAAACAATAACAAAAAAAGGTGCTGAATTGTTTGTTTTTTTTTCTTTCTTTTTTTATGTTATTTATTTTCAGGCAGGGTCATCAAGTGAGGCAATATTAAAGTCAATGTCACAGGAGCTGGTACCTGCAGTCCCTCTTGCTTTGAAGCAGGACAAAGAACAGATTACTCTGGATGGGTAAGTGTTTTGGGATGTTATTCCTGTCTTCTAGTACTGATCAAATGACAGCAAAAAAAAAAAAAAAAACTCCATGTGATCTCTTCTTCCATTCAGGAATTTTGGAATCCTTCCCAAAAGAATGTCTGCTCATTCTAACGTGATTAGCGTGTACCGGGCTTTCACAGCAGACGTTCCACTGCTGCCAGGTGCCCATGAAGAGTATCCAGACGTGCTGCCGGCCAGGCTCAACCCCGCCGGTCTGGGCAACAACCGTACTCTTTTCCTGGTCATGAAAAAGTAGGACCACCATATTTCACTTTTCTTTTTCATTAAATAGATTTCTCTGTCTCCATTTAATGAACTACATTTAAAAAGAAGATCTACAGACTCTCTAGTCTGTTTGTACAGGTGCATTTCTAGCCCTGCTCCTCATTGTGACTCAAAACCTGGTTTTCTGTGCTCCACAGCTATCCCTGCACCCTGCGACAGTACCTGCAAGTATCCATACCAGACCGCAGGCATGGCTCTCTGATGGTACTGCAGCTTCTGGAGGGTGTGGACCATCTGTGCAGGCAGGGCGTCGCTCACCGGGATCTAAAATCAGACAACGTGCTGCTGGAGTTTGACTCAGGTGGAATTTGAACACAGATGTTGATTATATTGACATTTTTTCTTCTTGCCAGTTGTGCTAAATGGATTTTGCTTCTTCTTCTTCTTTTTTTTCAGATGGTTGCCCCCATTTAGTTATTGCAGATTTTGGCTGCTGTCTGGCCCAGAGTGACTCCAGTTTACAGCTGCCTTTCAACAGCGTGTGGGTCAGCAGAGGAGGGAATGCCTCCCTTATGGCTCCTGAGGTAGGCTTAAAGAGGTCTTCATTGGAATGTGCTGTTTCGGCAGTTGGAGAAATGTCTCATGTGCTTTGTCAAATGTCAAAAAAGATGCAAGTGTTGTCACAAGTTACAGTATTACACGTGTATATACACATTTATTCTGATCAATCACATCATTCTGTGCAGTTCATATTTTATATCCATATTATTGATCCAGCTACTGTTATCCAGTTGGACCACTTTGATCCACATGTTTAATGAACAATATTTCTCATGTCATTTTGGATTATTAGGTAGCTACTGCAACTCCAGGACATGGTGCTGTGATTGACTACAGCAAGGCAGATGCCTGGGCTGTGGGTGCCATCTCCTATGAAATATTCGGACAGCAGAACCCATTCTATAGAGAAGGGGGACTGGAGAGCATCAAGTATCAGGAGAAGCAGCTTCCTGCTCTGCCTTCCAGTGTTCCAGCTGATGTGCAGTTAGTGACACGATTACTCCTGAGAAGAAACCCCAGCAAGGTAAAGCTGCTTGTTATACTGGTGGGATTGGAAACTGATCTGTAATCACTCTAAAAAGTTAATAGAAGTCTTCACTGATCACATTCTTCTTCTGTCTGCAGCGCCCCAGTGCCCGTGTAGCAGCTAACATGCTACATCTTAGCCTCTGGGGTCGGAAAGTCCTGGCCAATCAGGACAGCGCTGGCATGAGGAAGCTGGTTGATTGGTTGCTCTGCCAGTCTGCTGTTGTTCTTCTGAAGGGCTGCAGAGGACCTGATGGGACCAGCGTGGAGGCAGACCTTCAAAGGAGCTTTCTGTGTAACCTCGATCTGGAGGACCTGCGCACTGCTGTGGGCTTCCTCCTTTATGGGCGAGAGCAGTGCCAGGCCGCCATTCTGTCTGCATAGGTTCACTCAAACACATAACTCAGAGGCAGTGACAAAGCTTTATTGAGTTTAAAGTTAAACTTTCTCTCACCGCCAGTCAGATATCTACTATGTACGTGTTGTGTTTGTAGACATAGCCATACCATCTAATGGGTCTATAAAGAAGCAGAAGCACACTAATCTAACACTATTCAGGTCATCTATGACTTTTAACTTGTTTGAGCTTTATGACATGGTATAATTCAGCCTAGGATGAGCGTGACTCTTTCAGATCTTACTTGTGTAATGCAGTTCTAGTTGCCAGTCTTCGTTCCTCGCAATATGTTCCCACAGATTCCTCAGCATCAGATGTTTCTGAGAGACTTAAGAACGCATCAGCATCCCCCTGAATATGCAATATTTCCAGTGATTGCTTTGCATCATTAATGGACGCAGCTACTGTTTGTAGAGAAATGACTTCATTAACATCCAGAACTACTGATCATTCTGCTGTACTATAACTTTGAAGAACCTTTTAGATATTTGCCAGGAAAAACCCTCCACTCAAACATTTGTAGTGATGATGGTGGTGTAGATAGAGGTTTTGTAGTCATAAAAGTGGAAGCTAATGCAGATACTGCAAAGTAAAGTAACGTATTGCACTTTTTCAGCTCTACCATGTAGGGTGACATTAAAAATTCAAAGCTATAACACTTAGTATGACAATCAGTCAATCATGTACAGTCACACATGTCTTCCATAAGCTTAAAATGCCTGGTAAGAATCTCCCAAAGACATTGTGTGCAGTAATCAATGACCGACTTAAAAGATGTGGTTTTGATGCTTTTTGCACATTGTGTGCATGTTTGCACTTTTCTAGAATAATAGTAATGGCTCTTTGCTATTTTACTGTTGACAACTGATGATACCTATTGTATAATAATATATTAAGTAAAAAAGGGAAATGCCTACCAAGTCTGAATGTGCTTTCTTAAAGGGAACTCATTTGTTTGATTAGCCAGTGATATAAAACATTGCTAGTATGGTTTCATACCAGGGACATATTTAGGATATATTGGAATTCTAGTTTTTGTTTGTTATTTTTACTGTTTTAGAATAAAAAGTAAAAGAACCCTGAATGGATTATACCACTCATCTCATATATATATATATATATATATATATATATATATATATATATAAACACACACACACACGTTTATATGTATATTGAATTTCAGCCTTGCAACACATTCCAAAGCAAAGATGGGACAGAAAATCTTTTAGCACTTCCTTCTAGCAGCACTTACAGGGATGCCAAACAATGAAGGATTTCACATGTAGTAGGACTACGGAAACATCAGTCCAGCACCGCTACGCTGCCTTGATATAAAATCTCTAAGTACTTTTCTGGATTTATGCTGCCATCACCGAACTGTTGATCAGTTTTGCCAAGGATGGGGGTTTGTGCCAAGAACACATTTTCTTCCAGAGAACATCTGAAACACTGATTATTCTCACTACAATGAACGCTTTAGCTGAGGGATGGTCCATCCTAGAGACATGAACACTGACTTTGGACAAAGTTAACATAAGATTTCCATTTGCCAAGTGGCATCAGTGAATGGATGTCTTTATTGTAGTTCTTGGCAAACATTTGAAACATTAATCCTTTGTCCATTTGGTTACATCAGCTGTTGATCATTGATTGTTCTCAGTGCATAAATAAGCACTAGTTTCCAGCATTGGCTTGCATCATTGTTCTTTATGCACTGAAATTCACATTTTCACGATATTATGTACTGTACAAAGAGCTGTACAGACCCAATCCAATCTTTGATTGTATTTTCTTTCTGACAGGTAAGAGATCCTCTCCTTTTTTCTTTCAGGCTTTTGTATTCACTCATTACACTCTTTACACTTGTTGGACATCATCTGTTTAAAATTGCATTTCTTTTTCTTTTGGCATTTGTGCCAATGCTTTTTTTTGGAATCTGTTACAAGGCTGAAATGGAAAACAGGATGCAGTTCAACAAATGAAATGGTATTGATGTGAGGAAAACAAAACAAGATATACTACTGGATTAATTCTGTTTTATCATAGATTCTTAGCCATTCTACATATTTGTAACAATTTTTAAATGTGCATTTCCTTTGGTTAACCTAATTTTTCTAAATAACATTAACAACTTCACATTGCAATAACTTTAATCAGTACAGCACACATTCCAATTTATACCAAACCGACTGTCACCTGGTCAAAAGCAGGACTGTTAGGATCATGTCTCCTCAGTACATTTAACACAATCCAGCCTGGTTTCATACTTAAGAAACCCCTGAAGACACAACTAAATGCCTCCACAAACAAAGGACTGCTTGTGCCATGTCCCGCTCCCCACTGGATGTTCGGGCGGCAGGGAAACTCACTCCTTGGGGTGCAGTGTGGCCCTGGGCCTGGCCTTGGTGGATCGGGGTCCTCCTGCCCCGTGGTGGACTGTGGGGAATGGGGGTGCCTATCAAGGCCAGTATAAGCTGTCCTTGCCTCATATCCTCGTGCCCTCCTCCTCCTTTACATAACTCATCCACACATTCACATAGGACCTCGAGGAGGGGGGCATGGTCTGGACATGGGGAAGGATGTCTCACACGTCCCGAGGTTCTGGCAACTGTGGTTACTGGTAGTGTGGCACACGGCGGCCTGACCTTCCCCTCCCCGTTTCATTGTAACTGCATTAGTCACACCCACACACACTCACTCATCACCAGGGGGCAGGAGTGAGGAGGGTGAGTTCTTCCTACACCTGTGTTTCCCATGGTCTACCTTGGGCCATGCGCCACGGAGATGGGAGTGGTGAGAGAATGATTGCCATGTCTTTGTCAGTGTGTGTTTCATGTGAGAGTATGTCGGTGTATCTGTGTGAATGGGTGTCCACTGTCCAGCCTGGGTGTGAGGCTCTTTGCTGTTGGGCTTGCCTGGGTAGCACCTTGTTGGGAGGTTCTCGCCTCCTCCGTGCCTGTCTCTGCTTTCCCCCACTGCTCTTGCAGAGGGGCGCACCTTTGGCTCTGGGGTTTCCACCTTGTGCATCGGGGTGGGTGCTGGCCCGCCAGCGCCGGCTGTCCAGGGTGACCCTGTCTCTCCAGGTGGGCAGGCCTTTTGCTGGCTGAGGGGTGTGGTCCCAGAGGGCGTGGATCTCTCAGCCCTGCGATCGTCTTGCACTGGGTGGCTGGTGCCCGGTGGGGTCCTGGTCCAACACTGCAGGTTCCCTGGCTGCCTTCTTCCACAGTCACAGCCTCTTGTGGTCCCCCGTGAAGGCTGCTGGTTGCCTGGGTCTGGGTGTCATCCATGTCAGCTTCTGGTCTCTCGGGTGGCCTGGTTGTGCCCCCTCTTCTCCACTCTTAGTGCAGTTCAGGTAAAGCCTTGTATACACTTTGCACACACACCTACTCACTTCACGGTTTTGATGGGGACAAATAATTGCAGTGGTCTTGATTCAGAGACCTGGGATGGTTGCTGTTTTCGTTTCTGCCTGTTTTTGTCTTTTGCTTGTTTTTTTCCCTTTCAAATTCCCAGTGTCTGTCTCCCAATGTCTTGTGTGCTTGTGTGTTTTCTTGTCTTTCAGAGTTGCAGCAGATGTTTATCTCTCTCCCCCTCATTCCTATCCCCCTCACTGTCTTTATTCATGAAAAAAAGCTTCATACAATGATGAGAAAATTGGCTCTCTGGGCTTTTTGCCTGTTGTTGCCTGTACCTCTGAGTATTTAAAAAGAAAAAAAAGCCTCCACCGTCACTTAGATTATGGATAACATGACAAACAGACCACAGTTTTTAAGGCTGAAGAACTGTGGTTTGACCAGGTTGTTAGCGCAACCTTTGTCTTATCCATGTTGAACTTGAACAGGATGAATATGATTACTGGGAACTTTAGGACCAGACCACTATTTACAAACTGTGCTGGAGACGGTACACTGATGCAGTCTACAAGACGAGACAAGTAGACTGTACTTCTTGAGGAAGCTTAGATCCTTTAGTGTATGAAGCAAAATGCAACAAATCTATAAATCTAAATGACAATTTCATCTGCACACACCTGTGAGGCAACAGCATCAGAGCCAGTAACTTAAAAAAAAACAAACAAACAAAAAAAAACTGAACAAACTTGATGCACAAACTCCAGAGCTGATTGTGCAAAGAAAGCTACTTCATAAGATGAAAAACATCAGAGACGACAGTGAGAATCGTCTTCACAACACGATTCAATGTCAGCATCTTCAGTCTGAGGCTTCTTCAGATCCTCTACAACACAAACCGCTACAAAAGATACTTCCTGCCCTCAGCAATTCCATAAAGAGACAAGATTATTGACTCTTACTACAACACATAACTTTGGGATTAAATTAAATCAAATCAAAGGATCCATTTGTGTCATTGTTTTTGCATAAGTTGACAAATATATGCTGCTTAATCATACATGACTCATGTAAGAGTCCTTATTTTCAAATAACCTGCTGGTTCAAAGTGAAAGGTAAACGCTGTACAAAGGAACAAGGAGTAATACTTTACTTTAATCAGCTTGCCAGGAAATTATACAATATTGTTAATACATATGGTGGTACGGTGTACATACTGTTTTTGTTTGTTTTGTAGCTCTAAGTTGTCATAAGATGTGTTCATTTTAGTCATAAATTAAATTAAATTTTCATTATTTATCATATATTACAATCCAAATTGTCTTTATGTGCTTTTCAGGGTCCTGGGGCAAGGCCCCTGAGCAAATATTAAATATTATGTAAAAGGAAAATTAGGAAAAGAAACAATGGCATGTAAGAAAAACTCCTTTTAAGCAAGAAGGAAACACTTAAGAGAGAAGAAACCTTGAGCAGGAGCTTGGTCATGAGGAGGGACCCTCCTGCTGAGGGTCAGCAAGGTAAAGGAAGAACAGGTTTTATAACCTGCCCTTTTATTGATGTCAGTATTTACCAAGTAATTTGGTTAAGAAAAAGATTTGATAAATGACACAAACAATTCCACATTTCAAGAACTTTATTTTGTTCCAATACAAATTGGCATGTAGTATTTTATTATTATTATTGTTATTATTAAAATGGAGCCAAACTGGTAATTAAAAGCCAAATGCAGCATTTTTGAATGCATAAAGAATCACACCAAATTCCCTTTTTATCCCTTTAATATTCTTCTCCTTCCTCCTCTCCCTCACCCTCGATGGAGTCGACTCCAACTTCCTCATAATCCTTCTCTAGAGCGGCCATGTCCTCTCTGGCCTCTGAGAACTCTCCCTCCTCCATGCCCTCACCCACGTACCAGTGGACAAAGGCACGCTTGGCGTACATCAGATCAAACTTGTGATCGAGCCGAGCCCAGGCCTCTGCAATCGCAGTGGTGTTACTCAACATGCAGACAGCCCTCTGGACCTTGGCCAGGTCTCCCCCAGGAACTACAGTGGGCGGCTGGTAGTTGATGCCAACCTTGAAACCAGTGGGACACCAGTCCACAAATTGGATGGAGCGCTTTGTTTTAATGGTTGCAATGGCAGCATTGACATCTTTGGGCACCACATCACCACGGTACAGAAGGCAGCAGGCCATGTACTTGCCGTGGCGAGGGTCACATTTCACCATCTGATTGGCCGGCTCAAAGCATGCATTTGTGATCTCAGCCACTGAGAGCTGCTCGTGGTAAGCCTTCTCAGCTGAGATGACTGGTGCGTAGGTGGCCAGAGGGAAGTGGATACGAGGATACGGCACCAAGTTGGTCTGGAACTCTGTCAGATCAACATTGAGGGCACCGTCGAAACGAAGAGAAGCAGTGATGGAGGACACAATCTGACTGATCAGCCGGTTCAAGTTGGTGTAAGTGGGGCGCTCGATGTCGAGGTTCCTGCGGCAGATGTCATAGATGGCCTCGTTGTCCACCATGAAGGCACAGTCGGAGTGCTCTAGGGTGGTGTGGGTGGTCAAGATGGAGTTGTAGGGCTCTACCACAGCAGTGGAGACCTGGGGCGCTGGGTAGATGGAGAACTCCAGCTTGGACTTCTTGCCATAGTCCACAGACAGACGTTCCATCAGCAGGGAGGTGAAACCAGAGCCAGTGCCTCCACCAAAGCTGTGGAACACCAGGAAGCCCTGGAGGCCAGTGCACTGGTCAGCCTGTCAACAGAATGAGATAAATGGAAACCAAATATGAAACAGAGTTGTGAGACACTTTGCTGTTCTTTACTTATTCTGCTGTAAATATTCACTGACTAGCTTGCGGATCCTGTCCAGAACCAGGTCAATGATCTCTTTGCCAATGGTGTAGTGTCCACGAGCGTAGTTGTTGGCAGCATCTTCCTTGCCAGTGATCAGCTGCTCGGGGTGAAACAGCTGGCGGTAGGTCCCAGTACGCACCTCATCTACGAGGACAGATCAAATCAGGATCCAATCAGCTTTGATTACATCACATCAAGAAGCAACTGTAATATCTGTACTTTCAATACTTTACCAATAACAGTGGGTTCCAGGTCCACGAAAACTGCTCTGGGGACATGCTTTCCAGCTCCAGTCTCACTAAAGAAAGTATTGAAAGAGTCATCTCCTCCACCGATAGCTTTGTCACTTGGCATCTGTCCATCAGGCTGGATTCCATGTTCCAGGCAGTAAAGCTCCCAGCAGGCATTTCCAATCTGAACACCAGCCTGGCCAACATGGATGGAGATACACTCACGCTGTGAGGAAGAGAAAGAAGATTTAGATGGGTGGGTGCCATAAAGAAAAACAAGCTCATATTTGCACTTGTGATGAAGGAAACATATTCAGAGCAGCTGGCTTTCATGTAGATATTAGTCAAGGTCAGCACTTAAATCTGTCTTATTGCAAGGTTTTTAAACGTTTATTTAAATGAACTGCTTCAAAGAATTGCCCCAGTCTTGCATGAAAAACCCTTACAATAAGATAATCTATGTTTTTTTCCCCTTTATCTCTCAGGAACCAGTATATAATTTTTTGGTGCAACATAAAACCAGCTACAGGGAGGAGGCATTATCTAGGTCAGACATGTTGCAGTGTGCTGGCTCTTTAAAAAAACACATTCAGAAGCTCCATTGAGATTATGCGTCTTTGCTTCTGCTTTATCTGCTTTTGATGGTTCTGTTACTTTATTGTTGCTTTATTATTGTATTGATTTAATATTTGATAATAGAAACGTTATTTTTCGTTTAGCATTAAATTGAAGGCACTGAATTTATATAACTACATAAACGCTTCGTTAATTGGTCAAGAAACCACACTGATGTACTGGGAACCAGGTTAATGGGAATCCTATGGCCAGATGGAGGCATCTAAGCTGATTTAGTTATGCGCGAAGAGGATTACGCGTTTGTGGCGCAGGAATATAGGCCTATCAGTCCCTTAGATATAATGTAAATATGTTACGTACAAGCCTAGAACGTTTATAAATTCTACCAGTATTTTCACCAAAGTACATTCTCGACACACTACAAAAATATATCAGGACAACAAAGTGCATCTATGTAAAAATGTCACAGGAAAGACCTACGTCGCAGGTTAGACGTTTAAGACTATGCAAACCGAGAGGTAAAAAAATAAATGAATAAAATTAGTGCTTACCATGATTGCTTGTCGATATTATGTAATGTAATGAGACAAGTCTGAGGAGAGCGTGTCTTCGCTGTGGAGTGTTCGAGTGATGGGTCTGCTCTGGTGACGCGCGGCGCGCTGCCTGCAGGATAAGGACGTGTGGCATGCGCAAAACCTGCAGCTGACCCAGTAAAGATTCTCAGTCTTATCCACCACCACCCAAAGCTGACTCCCAACCTGCAGACACACAACCAGGCAAAACGCAAAATGGCAACCCACACAATAAAGATAGGAGAAATAAACCATTCAGAGACAAAAACATGGATTGATTCAAAGGGAGAGAAACACAGGTCTTTGTCATCCTGCCCCCCCCCCATCAAAAAAAAAAAAAATTAATTGACATTAGGCACACCTCACTGTGATGTTTCTTTTTTTTTTTTTTTTTTTTTTTTTTTTCACCCCCTCCCCCTTTTTTTTTTCCTTCTAAACCCCCCCCCCAAGAAAACCCCCCTCCCAAACAAACTCTTCCCCCT
>JBAMYA010047273.1:0-10500 GCA_037176975.1 Arrhamphus sclerolepis | reverse complement strand
TATATGTATGTATATGTCTATATGTGTGTATTTGGGAACAGGATTTTCATTTTCATTTTTTCCACCTAGAATTTCACAAAAAACATACCAGGAGCTTTAATTGCAGTGCAATTGTTGAACTGCAGCCAGCCATGTGTGGCCAGCAGTAATCCTTCAGTTTGGATAATAATGGTTGAACCTTCACATTTGCTGGCAAGCAACTTCTCTAAGAACACAAAGGAGCTTGTTCCAGAGGAAGAGGTGTTAACTTGCTTGCTATTGAGGTAATGTAGCAGTACGGTGCTACATATCACAGAAGTCACCGTGAATCAACATGTTACTATGATAACAGTCCGTTCATGTCATCATTAGAAACAAGTTAGAAACTGATGATCCCTGAGAAACGACACATGGAGTTCAGAAGGTCGAAACATGAAGCTTCATCTGGTTTTCACCTAGATTTAACAAAAACAAAATGAATTTGCTGCTCACCATCATTCCTGATAGAGTTGCTACCACAAGCCCAACACACATTTTCATGTTTAAACATGATTTTGTGCAGAAATGGGGTAAATTCTGTAAATAATATACCAATGAGACTTTAGTTGTGTGTCACCTCTCATGAAACACATTTAGCAGATTGTCCTTTTATAGAGGGCATTTGTAAGAACAATAAACCACATTTAAAAGAAATCAAAATTTGTCATCTTGACTTCAGTGAATAAAGAGTCAAATTTCTGATGATAACTTTATATGTGTACACAGAAATCTGTTCAGATTAGTTGGTCTAGTCTGGCTCACTGGCACCATAGTTTTAAGGATTAACTGGATCATTTTTTCCCCCCTGAACATTTTTGATAGTTAAAGGATTTGGTTTCTCACGAACATCTACAGCCTGGACTGAAGCCACGCAGTCAGAAAAAAACACAGAACATGATTATATTTGGACAAACAACTTCTAAGGCTGGGCAAGTAATCAAAATTAAATCTGTACAGACATTCAGACCGAGAAGATACATCATTTTTTCCCATGTCCATATTTTCATTGTTTAAAATATTCAATAAATGACTATAAATAGTTAACCAGTACATTTCCATCACATATTTTTACTCTTTCGTTAGTAAAATAGGTGGTCATGTGATGCAGGTAGATGAGGCCATGGGGAGTTACCCCAGACCGTTCTGTGGACTTCAGACCTGGATTAGTGGGGCGGAAACGGGCTTTATGTTGGTGCCACACTAATTAGACTAAAATAAAAGTTAATTATTGATGAGTGTAACTGTAGCTAACTGTTTGTTTGTTTTGTACATTTCACTCCTCTTTAACCGTCTTCTTCCTTGCACTTCCAAAGACTAAAACTACTAAAACCACATCTTTGTTTCATGTTTTCTGTAAAGGATTTAGGGCTTTAATGGTGGATTTAGCTGCTTGTATTTTAGAAGAACTAATGTTTGTAGAGAAACATCAGTAGCTGACAGACTCTTCTGTAATGACCCCATTTTAACTGTGTTTTTGACAGCATTTTTAACTGTTTTTAATTGTTTAACTGTGGTTGTAACTGCATCTGTAACTGCTGCTTTAACTGTTTCTAACTGTTCTCTTATTTTTTTCAAACTTTTTAAAATATTCTCTTTTTTTAAACATTTCTAACTGCTTTTTAACTGCGTTTCTACTACTACTGTTTTAAGTGCGTTTTAACTGTAAAAATTGACTAAACCAGATTTTTCCAGTTAGAAACCGTATGCAGGTCCTTCCATGAGCGTTATAAAATGTATTTAAAGCATTTGTGTCTACATCCATTTATTAGCCACGAGGAGGTGAAGTGAAACATGTGACTCAGAGGAAGTACTGTGGAGGAAACGCTATTTTATTTTATTTGTGCTTAAGAGCAGAACTTTGAATGTCTAGAATGACATCAACTCAAAAACTCCAACATGACGTCCTGAAGTGAAGTCATTCAGGTGACGTCCACTTGTGACGGTAGATAAGGTGACATCACAGATAGATTCAGGTAAAACCCTTCTTCTTCATCCTCTCACATCTTTGCATTTCGCAGGATATTTGTATAAAGTTGTAATTCTAATTTCAAAAGAGGTAGAAGAAGATGTTTGCGAAAAAGAGTGCATTTATTAATTTTTTAGCAAGTACAAGTAAATAAAAAACAAACAGTTTAATAGTTTGCTGGGATTGAAACTGAATAACTGCCATCATGCTGCTAGAATAAACAATAGAAAAAAAAACCAAGTCCAGCTTTGTTTCTGTAATCCAGCTTCATTTTGGTAATCCAGTTTTGGACAGTTAACACATTTAAACTCCTGTAGTTCAGAGGTGTTGTAAGAGATTAAACTTTTTAGCAGCGTGGTGATTTTCAGCTCTTTCCTCCTCCAGTCAACATGTTTTCATTTATAAAGTTGGGCTTTGGACAGTTGTATTTGTTTTATCCATCTATGATTCCAGAGGCATTGATTACAAAATTTAAATGACTTTTCTAAAAGAAAAGTCTTGACTCTGTTTAGTTTTTGTGCTGCTCTGTTTGTGGGGGGATTTAAGGTGAACATTTAGGAGTGTTCTGAACAGTTCAAGAGGAAATCTACTTTACTTTTATGCGTTATTACCAGGGACAAATATGTGTGGTGCCTGTTTTTTTTTTTTCTTTTCTAGTTCAGGCTCCGGCTGGTTCGGTATCATATTTCTGCTGCAGAATAACTTTCTGATTGCATTAACACAAACAAAAGGCTTCTGTTCAGAAACTTAGTATGAGACATGTGACGGCTCCGTCCTGTGACCCAGACAGACAGGTTTCATTCCCAAACCATTTGTCAGCTTAATGAGTGGCGGCCCACACATGGAGGACCCTTTACGGGGCACCTCATGCCGTCACCATAACAACCCTTAACGAGATCAGGCTGATGTCTGTCTTTGTAGCGTACTGTGATATATAAAAGCACCGTATGCTTTACACTGCTCCCTGGGTGGTGTGGAAGGGTGTTCACAGAAAACAGCGAATCCCTTAGTTCACGTACTTGTGTCACATTAACAGACAAACACGTGCGTGTTAACACTAACTAATGTCAGTCAACGCAGTTCTGGAGTTAAAAACAAACAAACCCATTCATTAACAACTTCAACAAACTATGATTGGAGTCAGTAATTAAATCTGAAGTCTGTGATTTAAAGCTACTGTAATCAATAAAAGATTGGAGGTGGGACTGCATCTCATGGTTGCTAAGGTGATGGACAGGCTGATGGACAAGGTTAGACAGATGAATCTGGTTGCTATGGTAATGGACAGGCTGATGGATGGGGTTAGACAGATATATCTCCATGGATATGATGGTGTTTACAGATGACACTGATGATAGCAGGGAGCATGTGAAGCAACGTCTGGAGAGGTGAAGTTGTGAACGTTGCTCGGGTACTACGCGGGCAGAGCAAGTAATACCGGAGGTAACCAGTTGGGGGCAGAATATCAGAGTCAGAAATACAACCATGAAAGCAGTCGAAGAAGTTAATCACAGTCAGATTAAAAAAACTTAAGCATCGCTTAAATTTGTCATGAACCAGGAAACCATTGTTGTCAGGATGGGGATTTATTTGTCTCGCTGTGCAGATGTGTAACATTGAGGAGAAACACAACAGCATTTGACAGTTAAAACTTGCGATCCACAAGTGCTCTGACCTGCTCTACTGCCACTAACGTTCAAGTGAATATTGCAGTTTGTACGTGTCTCGTCTTTTTTGGAGTACGTGCACGACTGACGTGTTAAATGACTGCAAGACACGCATGTCAGCCATGATGTGTTCACGTACGTGTTGTTAACAGCAAGTGTATTCCAAGCCCAAGGGTTCTTCTACTTTTCCACCAGCACCATGAGTGCTTAGTGTGTGTTCCATGAAGTTATTGATCTAAAGTTAATAGCATAGGTCTGTTATTGTGATTTAGATTAGATCTGGCTCTGTCGTACATCCTGGCAGGCTCGGATCTCCTTCGTGAAGGTGAAGTACTTGTTCCTCACCTGGCTGACAGTTCTGGTGGGCAGCTGGGTGGTCTACGTCCAGTACTCCTCCTACACAGAACTCTGCAGAGGACACGAGTGCAAGACCGCCATTGTGAGTGATATTTAAATATTAAATGATGACAGTGTGAGACTCTGAAAACTAATAATCCTGATTTCCTTGTAAAAGTGTGAGAAGTATAAGCGGGGAGTCATTGATGGCTCGGCCTGCAGCAGTCTGTGTGACGAAGAATCGCTCTACCTGGCCAGGTGTCTCTCCACAGCAGCCAATAACCAAGTAGGGAGCAGGTGGACTTCCCGTTGTAGTTCTTCCTGGTTCCAGGTGTTCTGTTTGATTGTCTGCCATGTTTACAGGTGTACACAGGAATGTGGGAGCAGCACAGTGGAATCATCCGCTGTAACCTAGGAGACGTGGTTCGCTACGAGCTGGGGGAGGAGCCAGAGCCACGTCGAGAAGTCCCGTTGTTTGACAAACCAACCAGGGGAACGTCCGTGGAGAAGTTCAGAGAGATGGTCTTCAACCATCTCAAGGTACAGTAGTGTTAGTTTAGACCAGAACGGTTAAGACCAGAACAGTTTAGATCAGACCAGACTGTTGAGACCAGGCCAGAACAGTTTAGACCGGAATGTTTTAGATCAGATCAGAACAGTTTGGATTCGACCAGAAAGGTTTAGATCAGATTGGTTTAGATTTGACCAGAATGAGATCAGGTCAGATCAGTTTATACCAGAACGGTTTAAATCAGAACAGTTTTGATCAGATCAGAAATGTTTAGACCAGATTGGTTTACATCAGATCAGAATGGTTTAGGTCACTCTGTTTTTGTGTGTCCAGTCCAAACTCGGAGATCACATGAACCTCGCCAACCTGGTCACCCAGATCCTCACCGATACCGACGGTAACAGAGATGGACGGGTGTCACTGCCAGAAGCTCGCTCTACGTGGGCTCTCCTCCAGATGGACGAGGTATCTGACATGTTTGTTTTATTTAAGAATAAAATTTGGAGTTTATGTTTTTAATATGGAAAAAACAGAAGCTTTTACCAAAAATGTTTTGATGATGATTGATGATGTTTTTATTGCAGGCAAATACATTTGAGATTAAAATGTGAAACCAAATGTTTTTTTTCCAGAAGTTTTTGTTAAATCTGAAATCTGTAAGATCTGTTAAACTGCAGTAACTAAACTGCAGACGTTAAACTGCAGTAACTCAACCGTAGAGGTTTAACTGCAGTAACTCAACTGTAGAGGTTAAACTGCATTAACTCAAGCGTAGAGGTTAAACTGCATTAACTCAAGCGTAGAGGTTAAACTGCATTAACTCAAGCGTAGAGGTTTAACTGCATTAACTCAAGCGTAGAGGTTAAACTGCATTAACTCAACTGTAGAGGTTTAACTGCAGTAACTCAACTGTAGAGGTTTAACTGCATTAACTCAAGCGTAGAGGTTAAACTGCAGTATATACAGTAATTGTATATGTTAACATTGTAACTCTTTATTCTTAAACTGTCTTTGAGTCAACATTAACTTACTACTAGAGACATCTGTGCAGCTCTGGTTTAACTCTTAGTGTCAGTTTCAGTGTTCAGGAAAATCGCAATACTGAAACTGACACAGTTTTCATGTATTTATCAGTACTGAAAGTCAGATCTGAGTATCATGTTGCTTTTGCTGTCCTTCAGGTTCTGCTGAGTCTGCTACTGCAGGACCGTGGACATACTCCTCGCCTGCTTGGCTACTGCGGCGACCTCTACATGACGGAGAACGTGCCCTATGGGCCCCTGTACGGGCTCTGGCTGCCCTGGCCTTTGGTTTCCTGGGTGCCCGGTGGTCTGCAGCGTACCATGGACCAGTGGTTTACCCCCTCCTGGCCTCGCAAAGCCAAGATCTCCATGGGCCTGCTGGAGCTGGTAGAGGACGTCTTCCACGGCCCCTACGGTAGCTTCGTGATCTGTGACCTCACTGCAGCGCACTTCGGGTACACGGACCGCCATGAGCTGCGTCTGACCGATGCCAGAGCTGTGGTTCCAGAGGACGAGTTCAGACGCACCATGAGAGTCCTGAAGTGCGAGAGGGACACCGACTGCGTGTTTGGGGCAGACTGCCGGACATCATGTGACCTGTCGGAGAAACGGTGCAGGGAGGAGCCGGCTCAGCCCAACCTGGCGAAGGCGTGTGGTGCCCTGAAGGACTATTTGCTGCGTGGAGCACCGTCAGGAATGAGAGAGGAACTGGAGAGGCAGCTGTACGCCTGCATGGCGCTCAGAGGAAATGCTGGACAGATGAACATGGAGCACTCGCTCATCCTGAACAATCTCAAAGCTCTGCTGTGGAGGCAGATCTCTCACACCAAGGACTCATGATGACAACACGCTGACATCACTGAGCAGACAAGATGCTCTGATTTTAGAGAAGTATGTTGAGTCTGACATTTGTACCACTGATGAACAGTCAGCGGTGGACCTACCTCTTTACACTTCTAGAAGTTTGGGGCCTAAAAGCCTGCCGAGTACTTTGATCAGAATTCCTCTGAATGTTGCACGTTGAAACTAATCACTAAAAAAAAGATCTATTTTACTCTCACCAGACGTTCTAAAGATCATGTTCATTCTGGGAGACGTTTCCAGCGTTGTGGAGGTCTGCATGTCATCATCAGGAAGGACGCGTAGAAGAGAAACTGGATTTTAGTGCAACTTTTAATTTTGTTCATCCACGTTAAACTGTAACCCACCAGGTGCGTTTGGATCTCTAGTGTTTTAAATCTTTTCTATTTTCCAGGTTCAAACATCTAAATTGGTGAGAGCGAAGTGTAATTCTGCAGATCTTAGTGGTTAAATAAAGGCTTAGGAAAAAAAGAGCAAATACATTCCTTTTTAATTTTTTTTATGAATAATTTAAAAGGTTTACAATATTGAGCATTTTAATTCCTTCAAACAAATCTCAAACAAAAAGGTGCACGTCGGCTGTTTTTTAACGACAGCGTACAAGTTTTAAAAATGCATTAAAAACGTAGTTTCCTATGAAAACTGACCTTGTCAGCGTGTTTAGTTTTGGTATTTTCAGAGGATTAACTAACGAGAAATATAGATCTTTTTAGAACTACCAGTACAGAATAGTGAAACCTAAGAATAAATACCATGAAGAGATGTGGACATCACTGAGCGTTATTCCTCATTTTAAAGTGAATATGAGGTGGATTCTGAAGCTTTCCGGAAAATAAAACCTTTAAATTATTCAGTCTGATCACCTGTGAGAAGGTAGCAACATAAAACAGATTTTAAAATAGATATTTTTATATTCCATTAACATATGAAATATGATTGGAAATGTAAAAAAAAAAATAAGACCCAGAAGTGTAACATTCCTCACAATTTCTATTCTAAATGATTACTTAAGCACTGAAAAGCTGCGTAAAGAGTTTAGAGAATAATGACTGCCAAATGAAATGTTTAACATCCATTAATTTACTGGGCTGGGTAATTAAAATCAGCTAACTCTTGTTCATGTCAGTTATCTTTTTTTAGAAATATAAATAGTTCAACTACCTTTCAGTTGGTTTTAAATCAAACATTTGGATTCTTTTATTAGTAAAATATCCGTATCAGCTGAACATATTTACAGTAAAAGCCTCGTCAGTGATCTGAGGGCAGAAAAGGAACCGTAGTCAGTTGATCATAGAGGTCAGAGGTCATTCTCACTTTAACTTTACTTTTGTTTTTCCAGTCAGCTCCTGTAAACGTCAGTATTCATATCCAAACTGTGAATCATAAAACTGCTGGATTCATGAATGTTGGTTATTTTTGAATGTTTAACAATGAATCTACAGCTGCTTTTTAAATGTTTACATTCTCAACAAACCAGCACGACTTTGCACAACGAAGCGAACATTTAACTGATGATGTCTTAGACAAGTGTCAGAGTGAAGATGTACCACACGCTGTAAACCTGATTAAAGATTATCACAAGAATTATCGTCATGTCCTTGATTCAACTTCACACAGATGCAGGTTTCAATTAGTAATAACTTTATTGATCTGAAGACGTTAACCCTCCTCTGCTTCTCGTTCTTGTGCTCTTAAGAAGCTGTTCTTCTTCTGGGCAACACGATCCTTCCTCTGAGCCAGAGAGAACTTTGGGCGATTCCACCTGTTAACAAAAACAACGTTGTCATCATCTCCGTCAACGTCAAGGAACGAATAAGTCTGTCAATATTCAGAATGACGCCGTTAATGTTCAGGAACGAAGAAGTCTCCATTGACGTTCAGGAGCGTCGACAATGATGTCAACGTTCAGGAACAACATGTCGTCAATGTGCTAACAGCTGTTAACGTGTTTTTACCAAAAACTAAACTAAAAATAAAGAGGAGGAACCTCTGACTACAAACCCACCTCTTCTTCTTCACTTCCTTTTTCGGCTTCTTTTCGTGTACGGGGTTGGCTCTGATGGCGGCGTGAGCTTTTTTATACATTTCTTCCACCTGAAAACAGAAAAATGTTCAAAACGGCAAATCTGAGCAGTTCTTCTCCATCAGTCGTCAACATGCAGAAAGTGGAATCACTGATAGATTCCATCATGTGTACAGTGAATGTTTAACACATGTCAACTGTATGTATGTAATATATATGTGTATGTATATGTAAATACTTATGTACACTTAATTATTATAATTAAGAGTATATAGATTTGTGTATACATGTTAGAAGGTGCAGGTGTATGTATGGTAGGAATGAGGGAATGCTTATTTTGATGGGGAAAAAAAAACAAAAGCCTATATCAACGGTAATTTTATTTTGTAATTGTTATTCTATATAATTTTTATAAGTAAATTGTACAAACTACAAATGGAATGAATCTGGTCCATATTGCCAGTCATAATTCAGACTTGTTTCCAGTGAGAGTTGGACTCCGTCAGGGCTGGTTTTTGTCTACGATTCTGTTCAGAAATTTTACGGACAGGCAGGAGGGGTTCCAGGTTGGTGGTGTGGTTCTGGGGACCATGGTCCTCGGTGGGAAAAGGCTACAAGCTCTCTCCAGGTTGGGAGTGAAGCTCTGCCGCAAGTGGAGGAGTTTAATGGCCCTTTTCCACTAGTACCTACTTGTGTCAGCTCAACTTGACTTTAAGGGTTTTCCTTTTTTGGGGACCTACTTGGCTGGGGTTCTAACCGGGCTGAGTCGGGCTGCAAATGCAACGTCACCAGGATGCAAGCCACTGATTGGCCAGAGAATGACGTCACTGAAGAGTCATGAGCGCCACTCCTTCGTGCCCACTACATTTAAAACTCATACGTGACCAGAGTTGCCAAATATAAAGACGTCACCGTGTTTCAGGCCGCCTCACCATGAAGGCCCCACCCATATGGAGGTGGTACTGACCTGTAATGGGAAATGACTGAGGCCAAGGCGAGTACGTACTAATGGAAAAGGGTCGTTAGTGTCTCGGGTTTGTTCATGAGTGAGGGGAGAACGGCGCTCCCCCTAAACAGCAGCCCTCCGGCCCTGAGGGAGGACTGCCGGGCCAGCAGTCTGCACGCCTTTTCTGCACTAAAAGGTCTTGCTGTGATCGTTGCCACCAGGGTACCTGAAACCTTCACACAAGCGTTCTTTAAAGAGATGCAGACCGTCCAGAATCCAGCAGCCAGGCTTTTAACTGGTGCTCTGAGATGGAACCACATCACCTGTTTTATCTTCTTTACACTGGCTGCCAGGAAAACAATAAATTGATTTTAAAATTCTTGTACTGACTTTTAGAGCTTTTCATGGCCAAGGCCCAAAATATATTTGTGATCTTTTAACCCCATTTTCCTCAGTTCGTACACTTTGATCCACTGATCAGAACTTCTTACTCGTCCCAAGAACTCGTTATAGGACATTTCAATGCCCTTCCTCTTTCTATGCACCTGACCAACAAAAGAGGAGACAACTGAAGACCCTTTTATTTAGACAAGCTTTTAGTTCACTTAATGACCTTGACTTTGTCATTTTTAACTTGGTTTTGTAACTGTTTTAAATCTCTTCTGCATTTTAACATAACTTCTTTTATCCTCCTCTACATTTTATTGTAAAGCACTTTGTGATTTCTATCTGTGATAACTGCTCTAGAAATAAAGTTGATTAATTGATTGATTGTTTACCAGTCGATCTTAGTACCACCCTCACCTATGGTCACAAACTGATCTTCATTCCTACCATCACCTCCATCCATTATCTCCTACTTATCCTGTCGGGTCGTGGGGGCAGCAGCCTGGGCAGAGAAGCCCAGACGCCCCGATCTCCAGCCACCTCCTCCAACCCTTCCAGGGAATACCGAGGCGTTCCCTGACCAGCCGAGAGACATAATCTCTCCAGTGAGTCCTGGGTCTGCCCCAGGGCCTCCTTCCGGTCGGACATGCCTGGAACACCTCGAGGCAGGTGTCCAGGGAGCATCCTCACTAGATGCCTGTACCACCTCAAGTGGCTCCTGTCGATGTGAAGGAGCAACGGCCCGACACTCAGTCCCTCCTGG